>JAKWIY010002703.1:0-124425 GCA_027704805.1 Solanum corneliomulleri | reverse complement strand
TTTTTTAATTTATATGAAAATGTGTAATTTATGATTGCCTTATAAATTTTTCTTTGAAAAATAATTAATTTCGCTATAAATAATTCAATAAAGTCTAAAAAATAACATGAAATTTATAAAGAATTTGACCAGAAAAGAATAAGAAAATGAAAAAAGGGAGTAGGGCTCAATTTGACATCGGGTGTAGGAGGTGAAGAAAAAATATATAATGGAGGAATGAATCACTTGAAAGTGGGAGGTGGGAGATGTGTGAAATTTACGATAAATCAAAATTAAAAGTCAAAAGGTAAAAGAGAGAGAAATAATGTTAAAAAAAATAAAGGTGAAACTTAAGAAAAAAAAATACATTTTAAATTAAATAAACATGTGTCGTATAATGATGGGTGTGTGAACTCACTTTCTTCTTACTACATGGGGCCGCTCGAAAAATGGTATAATAATATATGTTCAAAATCGTTTAATTGGATAATAGGATAGTTACAAATTTAAGGTGTCTTTTTGTAATTTCGAGACAACATCAGTGGTGACTTTATGTCTTTTCTTTAATATTACACTTCACATAATAATGACAAAAAGGCCATGATCATAACATTATAAGAAAATTGAAATAATTTTGAGGCAGTGGGAAACGTAACAAGCCCGCATCGCACAACCAAGTTTTGGAATTTAAATTCCAGGCGCGTGATGCTCCATCAACTCAAAAAATGGGCTGCCCTAAAAGATTCTTTCGCCTTTGTTTTGGGTGGTCCTCGGGGATTCATACACAAATGTTTTTATCCAAAAGATGTTCATATAGACCCTAGAGTAACTTCCAGTTACTTTAAAGTCCAAAAACAACACAAAAACATGTGGAACTTACAAAGACACACCAACATGTAAAAGACTAGTTTTCGGACGCCTTGGTCATCCCTTGTCATTTAACTTCAAAAATATCTAAAAATTAATTCAAAAGATAAGATTCATTATTTTAACAATTTATTAACTCATAAAACCAATGTCAGGCTCTAGTTCATTCTATTTCATTTTGAGGGTCCTTACATTCTCCTCCACTTTGAAACATCGCCCTCGAATGACACTTGCAATATACTTAAACGCCTTCATGGTTTAGAGAGTCAAGACTGAAATCTCACAACCATACAACATCAATGAATAAGTACACATAGCTAGGAGGAACAACAAATCCACATAATAAGAGACTAAAAACATAACAAGAGAGTAGGAACAACATCTACAACTCATTATGCAATAAGACTCCACATTTGTCATTTCACATAGGATGAAATTCCTTCTCCACATATCATCGTGCTCATCACAATATTTAGAAGAACACCATACCAATTTCCTAGAAAGGCAGAATTATGCAACATTCTCAAAATTCACCGTTAAACAAGCTCATAAGTCTACTGACCCAACATTTAGGCAATTCACTATAGATGCACATAAACATGAGAGGCAAAATAATCTTATCTAATTTTACCATGTAAACATAAATTCATAGAAACATACCAAAGTTGTAAGGGATCAATCATGCTCATTTTTTCAAACAAATTCAATTCATGCACATGGTACTAGAAAGTTCTATTTCTCAAGCTTGAATAGAATTGAAGAGAAAGAAATAAAAATACATCAACACAAATATGCACCATACTCCCCCATTTGGGAAAACACATATTCCTCGTAATGATTAACAAAATAAAATCTCATTACTAAGGTAAGGGATTATAACCTATCGGTACCTTCATCCTGATTTACTTCTTTGTTAGCTTGGAAATCATAGAAGTGATTCTTCTTTTATTCAACAACATCCAGACAATTATAAGGATCTTTCTTGACATCCCTTCACCTAGAAGCAAAAGTAGGACAATGTCTCCCCTTGTAATCATTCTTTTCACAACCATAACACCCACTTGTACCGCTTACACACATTCAAAAGTGCTTCTTCGCACAAGTAGACAATTAGTTTTAACATTTTGAGAACCACTACCTCCTTCATTTTTAACCTTGGGAGCATTATACACAGCTTGATATTGAGCAATCTCCTTAAACCTAAGTTGGTTTTACTCATCTGATCTACCCCTCTTCAAACTTTTTGTAATCCTACTAAACATGGAATCTTTAGTCGATTGAGCATACAACATGAGTCTAGATATGTTCATGTAATTATGGAACTTGGCTGTATGACACTCTTCTTTAACAATGTCATCATCACTGGTCATAAACCTACTTATCTAATTCATAGTGTTAGACACCAAAGATGGAGCGTACTATGAAAATAGGGTAAAATTCAATGAATAGTCCTTCACACACATGTTACCTTTATTAAGGTTTATAAATTCATCAACCTTGACTTCTTTGTTCTCACGGGGAACTTCCTTCTGAAGAATGTTTCCTTAAACTCTTCCCACTCTATACAACCCAATTGAATCGGCCTATTGCCTTTCCATTGTGTGTACGACACTTTGGCAACCTTCCTCAATTGGTATGAAGCCAACTATGCCTGCTCCTTAGAAGTAACCCCAAAGCACTCAACACCTTATAAACATCATCTCAGTTTTCTTGGGATCCTCTCCCATCTTAGAACCATGACAGATTTGATGATTCATCCTCACAAGTCCCTATACCTAGATGACATATTGCTCTCCAT
Source organism: Solanum corneliomulleri (assembly GCA_027704805.1). Taxonomy (NCBI): domain Eukaryota; kingdom Viridiplantae; phylum Streptophyta; class Magnoliopsida; order Solanales; family Solanaceae; genus Solanum; species Solanum corneliomulleri. The sequence goes on along the minus strand of JAKWIY010002703.1, from coordinate 121,781 downwards.
AGTATTCACCGTTCACCCCACATCTCAATTCACTTCAGCCGTCATGGTTCGGTCTAGGGTAAGAAAAGATCATATAACCTCCTCATTAGTCATGTTCGGTGGCACCACCGAAAGTCATCTTGGTTGACCAAATGGAGTTGTTCACCTTAAAGAACTTGTCAAGATTGGGGATCTTGTTCACATTGGGGAGGAACTCCCTCATTCATAACGCCATTTTCCACTATTTTTGTCAGTTTTCTTTTTGTATTCATATCCTATAAACACAAGATAAGAGATTTAGGAAAATACACTTATATCCTCAACTCTATGGCGTGAAACAATAGTAATGAAGAAAGTTGAATTTTTATTGTATTATAACATCTCGCTCATAGATGTGTCGTGACTCACACCGATGAATAAGACACTACTAGACAAATCAATGTAAGACTTTAAATCCTAAAGACAATTTCATAACATTATGCTCTGATACCATGTTTGGTACAACTCGAAATCACACCGTTACCGGAGTACTTGACCTCTTAGAGGTCTTATACAAGCCTCTTAACATTCATTCATCAAATAGGTACAAAAAGTAGTGGAAAATTAAAATATTTCATATTAAATTCAATAAGAAAACTCTTCTACAAACGTAAGAAGAATTAAGTCTCATCATAAGTCATCTTACACACAAACATTAAGAATCTCAAAATAGGGACAAGACCCTTACATCCAAATGAAACATAAGTCTTATACAATGTCTTTAATGAAAGAAAACTACAAAAATAAACCATGTCCTCAAACATATGAGGACGTACCAAGTCTTGAGAGAATTCTACTTCCCAAGCTTTAGCTCTAGGAATCCTCACTTGCCATTACCTTCACTTGTATAAATAGAGAATGATATTTAAATTAGTATAATAAAGCTCTAAGAAAACCATGCAAAACTTGACATTTACTTAAAGATGTGCTTTTCGTGCTATTTTTGGTGGAGAACTCATAACACAAGTATATGAAACATCTTTAACTCAATATTCACATATAAATTAAGACCATATTAATTTTGTAGCTCATTTAAGAATTTAGACACTCTACCTAAGGCTATCCTAAGACCCACTGGTATACCGTGGTTTCACGATATTATTGATACTCTTTCCTTTAGTTTAGTGTGTCCAAAAGCCTTTTTGGTGCTAATTTTTATATAAGTTTCTCTTTATTGTGCAGGAAATCTGTCCAGAGATGAATGCGGAGATTTTGAGCGAAGAAATGCAGAAGAGACCACCTACGGAGCTTATGACGGTCCGTCGTGCTTGTCACGGTCCATAGGTGACAGCGTAGTGCAGCTGCTGAAGGAAGATGGGGAAGTCTGACCAAGTGTGGGGCTACGGAGTCCATGACGGTCCGTCGTGTCTATGACAGTCCATCCTGCATGTTCGTCATGAAGTTCAGAAAAGTTGTCCCAGTACCCATATTCCAAGAGTTCAAGTGTTTTGAAACGAAGACCCTCGACGGACCATTGTGCCTATGAAGGTCCGTCATACCTGCCGTCGAGAATAATGAAAAGAGCAGCAGAAGAAATTGCTTAAGTATGGGACGACGGAGTCCATGATGGTCGGTCGTGACCACGATGATCCGTCACGAGTTCCGTCGACCCAGCCGCGTCTTGACAGATTTCCAGGAAATAGAGTCCTTGTTTAATTAGGTTTTTATTTTCTATAAATAGTTCAAAAAACCTCGTTTTTTGAGATTAGACTCCGTATTGTTAGACACCTTATTATTAGACTTTGTGTATTATTAGACTTTTGATGATCATTGATTGTTGGTGATTTTTAGTGATTAATCAAGAAAACTTTCGGATTTTACTCTTTCTCATTGAAGTAAGTACATGAATTCTTATATAATATATTTGAATATTGTGATTATGACTATGGGTAACTAAACTCCATAACTAGGTTTGTGGTAACCATAGGCAAATAATGAGATAAAACCTAACAAAAATAACAATTCTAGAATAGTGTCCTGCATGTATTAATAATTTTTTCGCTTAGAAGTCTTTTTAACGGATGGACAACATTAGCACTCGCCTTAATGCTACTTGTTGGACCAAGGAGTTAGAAAATAGGAAAATAATTATCAACATAGATTTAGTGTATACAATCTAATAGGCTAGTATTGATTGGTACGAGGTAATAACTGAGTCAAATATCGAATAGGATGCTTAATATGAGGTAAAGATAAGGTTTAGGATAGCAACACACGTAGCCGGACCAAGGTATAGAGTGAGGTATTCTACATGCCGGATCAAAGATTTAGAAATACGTAACTTGTCTCTTTGCATGCAAGATACTAGGAAAGAATTGTTATAGTTAGAATTATCAAGTTATGAACCTATGGGGAACACGTACACCCTAGTTACTTTGATTAATTTATTAAAATCCAACATTCAAAGATGTTAAGTGTCTGTTTCAATTTAAGTAGTTATTTGCATTCATTTAGAAATAGAAAGCCCCTTTTTATAGTTTTTACTTTCCAAGGAAGTAATTGACTAAACAAAAGTAATAATAGTTTGAAGTTAAGTCTAGACTATTTTCCTCGTGGGAACTATCCCAACCTCACTAGTTGGGTTATTTACTTGACATGACCGATTTATTTCTTATTTGAGAACTAAGTTTGAGCGTATCAAATTTTGGCGCGCTGCCGGGGATTATAGATTTTAGATTAACTTTAACTTATTACTATAGTTTAGTTGATATTTTCTTGATTTCACTTTGTTTTATCGTTTTTATTTATTTTAGAACTATCCTCCTTGTATGCCAAATACACAGAGAGGAAGAGAACTCTTGTTTCCCTACAATCACGAATTAGAGCGTACACTGCGCAATATTAATCGAAACTTGGGAATAACTGATGATGATCCGAACCAGAACATCCAGCTCCAGTTGATGTTCATGGTCAGATTTTAACCGATGCTCCGAGTGAACACCCACAGAGGGGACAAAATCCCGTTCCACGGCCCCAAGCATACTACAGAGGCTATGATAACATAGCAGACTTGGATGGGCCACTTGTCTTGCCTCCTCTACCCACAGGCCACACATTTGTGGTAACTAGTAGCCTGATGCAAATGCTCACTGCCAGAGGTTTTTTTTAAGGGCTACCTTCTCAGGATCCACATGCCCATATAGCTAAGGTAAGGGCAGTGTGTAAAAGCTGTGTAGGGAGGCCGGATTTGGAATTAGATGTAATAGGGCTCAGAGTGATTCCTCTCTCACTGACGGGAAAGGCTACTATATGGTTCACTGATCGCCCATACAACTCAATCTTCACTAGGAACCAACTAAGGGATGTTTTCTTAGCACGCTACTATCCGGTATCCAAGAAACTAACCACAAAGACAGAGTGAATAAATTTGTGGCACTACCGGAGAGTCAGTTAGTAGTTCTTGGGATTGATTCACCTCATTCTTGAGAAGTGTTCCAAATCACAGTATAGATAATGAGTCATTGAAGGAATACTTCTATCGGGGACAGGATGATAATAATATAGTGGTATTGGACACTATAGTAGGTGGATCTTATAGGGAATGTCCTTATGATGAAATTGCCGAAAAATTAGAGAAAATATCCCGAAATAATAAAGCTTGGAGTACTAGGAAGTCTGATATAGGGAGAAACACCTTCGCAGTGCAGTCCACTCACAACCCATAAACAGATGAGATTCGTGAAGAAATGGCTCAGATTAGAACTGAGCTTGGGTTTGTACTAAAATATGTCACTGGGGGTGCAGAAAAGATAAATGCAGTCAACTACTTGGCTAAACCACCACCTCCTAATAATGAATGCTATTATGCGGAGGACACTTATGCAGTAAATGAGCAGACGGGGGGTTTCTTACCAAGCGCCAAAGGCTCAAATCAGGATAATTGGTGCCAAGGTCAAGGTAACGAAGGTTGAAACTATGGTAACTATAACCGTGAGGGTCATTATGTCTGATATGGTAACTACAACCGCGACAACAACTTCAACAGGGGTAACTATGGTAACAGAAATGATAGAAATGGGCCCTATGTCCCTCCCCAAAATCATGAAGTTACTCCTAGGGAAGGTGGGGATAGTATGGCGCGAGCTGAGGATATGTTGCACAAAATGATGAGGAGGTTCGATGCTAGCGATGAGCACATTAAAGATTTAAGGGGTGATTTAGCTAGTATTGGGCAAAAAATTGATACACATGCAATTTCGATTAAACAGATCGAATTGCAAATGGCCCAACTATCTGCGACAGTGAACACACGGCAACCGAGCACTCTTCCTAGCAACACTGTCCAAAATCCAAAAAAAAATGTGCACTGTATGGCAATCACTACTCGGGGTGGAAAGCAAACCATTGACCCACCTATGCCCACTAATTAGGAAAATGTGAGAAAGGATGATGATAAAGTGGTAATGGGTAGTGTTGAGGAAGAAGAGAACAATGGAAAAGATGCAGAAGTCCCTATGAAGGTAATTCCTATGCCTAGACCACCACCACCCTTCCCTCAGAGATTAGTGACAAAGACTGAGGATGGTAAATATCGGCGTTTTATAACAATGTTGAAGCAGCTCTGTATCAATGTTTCTTTGGTAGAAGATCTAGAAAAAATACCCAGATATGCCAAATTTATGAAAGATCTGGTCACGAAGAAAAGATCGGTCACTTTCGAGGATGATGATAGACTGCAGCATTGTAGTGCTATTGGTACAAGATCCCTCATAAAAAATAAAGAAGATTCGGGTGCGTTCACTATTCCTTGTACAATTGGGTGATTACATTTTGCGAAAGCATTATGTGATCTGGGGGCAGGCATAGATCTCATGCCCCTCTCGATCTACAAGAAGTTGGGTTTGGGTGACCCAAAACCCACTGCGATGCAGCAACTGATGGCTGACCGAACAGTGAAAAGGCCTATAGGGATACTCCATGATGTGCTAGTAAAAGTGGAGTCATTCATATTTCCAGCAGATTTTGTTATTCTTGATTGTGAAGTCGATTTTGAAGTGACTACTATACTTGGGGGGCCATTCCTTGCTACTGGTAGAGCCTTAGTTGATATGGAAAAGGGGCAGATGAAATTTCGGTTGAACAATGAAGAAGCGACCTTCAACATTTGTAGGACCATGAGGCAAAGTGGTGAGCTCCAATCGGTATCCGCCATATCCCACAAAGAAAAGATGAAGAAGGAGAATGGACAAAAAAGTGCAAAACAAGAGTTTATGGTTGGGGATTTGGTGCTTGAAGACAATTCTGGCACGCCTTGTCTTCCGGAAAATCTCAAGTCCAAATTGACTAGCCCTTACATGATTACCTAAGTATTCCCTCATGGAGCAGTTGAGTTAAAAGCCAAGGAGGGATTGTGGTTTAAGATGAATAGAGATAGAATAAAACTCTATTTTGGACATAAAGCATCGGGGAATGAAGTGATTGAGGCATATCATCTTGATGAAGTCTGAGTAATCAAGTGTCCCCTGTCGTGCCGCGACATTAAATCAGGCGCTTGTTGGGAGGCAACCCAATGCTTATAGTCTTTTTAGTAATGGTAGATTTTTTCTACTAATGGGTTTTTAAATTTGCACGAACATCACCAGGAAATTCGAAATAAAATTACTCTGCAACAATCAATGACGGATACATCGACGGACCATTGCGCCTGAGATGGACCGTCGTATGCCTCCGTCGTACCAGGTACTTCTTTCTGTTATTTTAAAACTAGGGCACACACGACGGAACCAACGATGGGTCATCACTACTGCGACGGACCGTCATCGGGGAATCGCTGCGTGATTAATGAGGCATACCCGACCCGACCCGGTTGGAGTTTATTATAAAATTTAACCATTCAAACTCCCCAACCCCTCATTTCACCCCCATTCCTTCATTATTCCTCCCATTACCCTCTCTTTTCAACTTCCACAATCTTTCCCTCTATCAACCGATCATTGCCCCGCCCCCACAATTCTCCAAAGCCCTAAAAGTTATAATCTACTAGTCGGGTTGCTGCTGTGGGTGTCTTCCTTGCCACCGATTACTTGGACATCTTGTTTTTCACTAATTCTAACGTATGTGTCTCTAATTTCTACTCATTTATCTTGAAGTTTTGTTTATTAATTAGTATTAGCTTAGTTCTTCGTCATATGTTCATTTCGTTTATATAAGATTCTATCTAACCTAGGTTAAAAATGTTTGAAATTGTCGTGTTTACAACCCTAGACATAGGAGCTTTTGCATTGCTAGTTTCCTAGGTAGTTGGGTTAGACAAATGTAGGTCCAAAACACTACAAGTTTGATTTGGGTTCATCAGGGATGCATGGGGTACCCCCAGTTCTGTCACTGATCTATAGAACAGGACCCCGATGACGGACCGTCGTACCCACAACGGACAGCCGTAGGGTCCGTTCCACAAGACCTAACATTCCACTACCCATTTTTTCCATGTGTTATCCAACGGACACATGTGATGGACCGTCGTTTTCACGACGGTCCGTCCTGTACAACAGTTCTTGTTGTCAGAGACCCTGTTCCTGAGGGTCTCTTTTTTTTAAGTGTCCTCCAACGGACACATGTGACGGACCATCGTCTTCACGACGGTCCGTCCTGCACAACCGTTCTGGTTGTTAGAAACCCTGTTTCTAAGGGACTCTCTCCATTTTCTAAGTGTCCTCAAACAGACGAGTACGACGCACCGTCACACCCACGACGGTCCGTCCCGCATGATAGTTATGATGGTCAGAGACCCCTCTCCTAAGGGTCTCCATATTTTTCAAGTGTCCTCTGACGGACACCTACGACGGACCGTTTTACCTGTGACGCTCAATCCTGCACATACCGTCATACTAATCAGAGACTGTCCTCAGGGTTCTCCATATATACATAGTCTAAGTAAGACATGATGGACCCCATAACGGTCCTTCATAGTCACGACGAGCCGTCACCAGGCCCGTCGTGTGTCAGTGTTACTATAGAAATGACATACTATTTCCAATTTTTTTAGTATGGTTTTGCTTGTCTTGTTTGTCACTACTCATACTAATATTGATCCTTTACAGGTACTATTTACTATGGCACCCAAGCAAGATCGAATCTATGCACGCGGCCGATCGAAGACTGTCACCCAGTCTACCTGCATGGTCATTGGCTCTGATGATGAGCGTAACCCCAAGTACGTGCCCCCACACACTTCCACCCCTTCCTGTGCTGCACGTGCTCCCAGAGCCACACTTATAAAAGGTGGCATCCGGCGTAAACACTGCCTCCCAGTCTGACGAGGAGCGCACAATGACCGGCACACCCTCTAGGTTAGCCACAAATGAAGAAGGAGCGTCTGGCTACTTAGGAGTATCGTGGTCGGAGGTAGCCTCCGGCTCTGCTGAGGTTCCCGCACCCGCCACCGCTGCAGCGTCAGCCTCGTCTGATGAGGCTGACAGTTCGGAATCCACATCAGGTTCAACAGCTCATGCCCTTAACCCAGTCACTAACCAGCCCAAACGGTGGTGTGTCGACGAGCAATTTCAAGTGTACTGTGACGCCAAGTTCCTGACTGACAAAGGGATTATGACTCAAACACTCACCTTGGAGGGGTCCTTACAGAAAAAGTCTCCCGACGACGCCTGAGATCCACAATCTCTTCACCAGGCATCGCGTGGAGTTGACAGCACGTCAGTTGGGATGTTACAACGAAGAAATGGTACAAGAGTTCTATGCATCCTACGTAGCGACTCTCCGATCACAGTTAGATAGGCGGGATGCCCCCGCCAAACAGGCCCCACTGGAGCAGGTCCAAGTACGGGGCGTGCCGGTCAACATTTCCCTGCCTGCCATCCGCTGGTTTCTATACGGCGAGGGTGTTGATGCTACTCGGACCCCTCTCACTGCCGAGTTTGACTACAGATGGCAGCTTGTTAAAGATGGCCAGTTCCTGCGCGAGCCATCGCTTAGAGAGACCACCAAGAGGTGGATGGACCTGCACCTGTCATTTGATGGAGAGGGTGTCGACTGGGTGCCGAGCCAACGGGGGCCATCAAGAAGTCCAACCTAACTTTCACGGCGAAGTTCTTGTGGTTGATTGTCCGGCACTAGCTTTCCCCAACAGCTTCTGATAACATCGTTACATGGGACTGAGCAGTGTTGATGGCGGCGATGATAGCTGGGTTCGAGGTGGATTTCGCGTGGCTTCTACAGGCAGTCATGCACGAGAGGGATTTCAAGGTCACAACCACTTACCCTTTCCCGTGCATGATCTTTCCTCTCTGCAGGTCTGCAGGTGTGCCTATATGGCACGTAGATTAGCTAAAGACCCCACAGGGCACTGTTGATGTCCGCCTAATCAGAGATGAGGTGAATGAGTTGGCTCCACGCAGAAGGATCCGTCAAGAGCTGCCCCCACTTGCTGACGATCTTACTGAGATGGTAGCCCAGGCCCTCACGGCTGCGCAAGCGGCGTCCACAGACAGTACTTCGATTGAGTCTATCCCGGGTAGTAGCGCTGCTCTGAGCTCCTCTCGCACAGCCCCTTTACCCGCGTTGGTCCCGCTTGCTAGGGTCCTAAAATTAGAGACGCAAATGGCTACACTCCTGCATCATATTTAGCCATGGATGCAGAGGTCCATTAGCGAGACAAAAGAGTGCCAGGAGCGGAAAACTGTCCAGTATACAAAGCGGAAGATCGCTGAGGTTCACCAGCGCTTGGATACCTTTGAGTTTGGGGTGCTAGCCCGGCCAGCCCCTCCGGTGGATGTGTCGACTCTTCAGGCTTCGGTCGACAGTCTTCGTGCAGATATCGACACGATCTTAGAGTCTAGGGTGCCGGAGTCTAAGGCCCTTTCTGTCAATCCTGCTGAGGACACAGTGTTGGCGGCCCTATTCGCTACCTCAGAGATTCCACCACCTCCCCCTCGAGGCGTACGGGTCGAGAAGAGGACGAGGCGCGAGCACGGAAGAAGAAGCGTTGTGAGATGGAGGCTGCGAGGAGAGCCTCAGTTGCTGAGGAGGAGGCGCACCAGATAAGAGCATCAAAGTTAGCGGCTGGGGCGTCTAGCTCCCGAACTGTGGAGATAGCAGGAGGCACTACTGATAGTACGATTGTTGCTTAGGACACCACTAAGGGTGTCCATATTGCAGAGGACGTGGGTTCCGGGGAACAGGACCCACCAGCTTGCTGATCGACGGCGCTTTGTGCCACATGTTTGTTTCACCTACCACTCTATTATTTAAGTTTTTATACATTGGGGACAATTGCATGTTTTTTTGTTGGGGGTGGGGTAAATGGAATGTGAGTGTTAGGGTGAAGTCTGATTAGCCCAATTCACTACGCTATTTTGGGGTTTTCTTTCCTGTGTTCTTTTTGCCCAAAAGACTGATTACTTTTTCTGTTGAACCGGCATGTCTATATCTTTTGTACATAGTTTAATTCTAGAGTATGATGGCTACAATGATATCCTGATAAAATGGAAAATGATGCATGACTAGGCATAGTAACTGATAATTGTGTGGCTCTAAGCATAACACAGAGGTACACCATTTAATTATCCTATGTCTAAAATTCGAACTAGGTGTTTGTTAATCTGGTAGAGTGATGAGATGTCAAGTGAGTGTGAGGAATACTTGAATAGTCCACTATTTGTACTGAGCTAAACCTTGACTGGTTAGTCCTCCTAAAAGTAAGCTGTAATAGACAATTAGGAAAGGATCATAGGCCCTTATTTAATGTAGCCCATCTTTAGCCTAAATAAAAGAAAACCAAATGAAATTTATCCTTCTTTGTTCCAAATGATCTAAACTTAAATTAGACCTTTCCTTTTCACCCCAATTGATCTTTTCTGGGAATAATGTTTTGGCCCTGGTCCCTCCTTGGACATGTGCACCTCAGCTTATGCATAAAGCATAAGTTAAGGGTGGCTAATACTGTAAACAACCTTCGTTATGGCCCTGACCCAACTTTGGGTATTGTGTACCTTTACTCATGGAAAAGCCATGAGTTGAGGGTGGCTATTATGAGGAATGCTCTATAAAGTGGGGTTGAAAGAACAATAGTAAAGTGACTCAAGAATTAGTTGAAAGAAAAATAAAGAAAAATAAAAATATACAAGAAATACAAGCAAGAAAAGAACAGAGTCAGTTACACAAATGAAGAAAGAAGAGAAAATAGCAAGGTGAAAGAATATGAGAAAGTGGGCGAGATAAAACGATAGAAAGTGAAAGGTTTAGCCGATATGTCAAGGAGGGAAAAAAGTCACTGACGTATACCTAAATATACCCAGCCTGACCTTGAGCCTATGTTACAAGCTATGAAAGTCCTATCTTGATCCTAAGGGTTGTATAGCGAACTTAAGGCAGTGAAAATAAAGGCAAGCTTATGGCAATAGGTATGAATGAGTGTGACTTTTTTCTAAGAGCGAGTGTTGGAAAATAATTCTTATACTCAAACTGAAATAATTGTGTGAAAAATGAGGATTTTGTTTTAAACTGAGGACACTAGTTGCAATACCGGAATTGTTAGCACCTCGGTGAGAAATTGAAATTGAGGATAGGTGTTAGTGGCATAGTGATCTGTGTTGTTCTGATCCCACATAATTCAAGCCTAATAGTGATAGCACGCATAGATTTGATGAGATTAATCGGGATTGATAGCAAAATGATTGCAACGATGAAACATGGATACTATTGTATAAAGATTTTGCTATTGAGTCATAGTGTGTCGCTTGCGGACAAACAACGAATTTAAGTTGAGGGTGTTGATATACCATGGTTTCACGGTATTATTAATACTTTTTCCTTCAGTTTAGTGTGTCTAAAAGCCTTTTTTTGCTAATTTTCATATAAGTTACTCTTTATTTTGCAGGAAATCTTTTCAAAGATGAATGCGGAGATTTTGAGCGAAAAAATGCAGAAGAGACCACCCACGGTGCTTATGATTGTCCGTTGTGCTTGTGACGGTCCGTAGGTGGCAGCAAAGTGCAGCTGCTGAAGGAAGATGGGGAAGTCTGACCAAGTGTGGGGCTACGGAGCCCATGACAGTCCGTCGTGTCTATGACGGTCCGTCCTGCAGGTTCGTCATGAAGTCAGAGAAGTAGTCCAGATACCCATATTCCAAGAGTTCAAGTGTTTTGAAACGAAGACCCTCGACGGACTGTTGTGCCTATGACGGTCCGTCATACCTGCCGTCGAGGGTAATAAAGAGAGCAGCAGAAGAAATTGCTTATGTATGGGACGACGCACTCCATGACGGTCCGTCGTGACCACGACGATCCGTCGCGAGTTCCGTCGACTAAGCCGCGTCTTGAAAGATTTCCAGCAAATAGATTCTGTGTTTAACTAGGTTTTTATTTTCTATAAATAGTTCGAAAAACCTCGTTTTGAGGTTAGACTCCGTATTGTTAGACACCTTATTATTAGACCCTGTGTATTATTAGACTTTTGATGATCATTGATTGTTGGTGATTTTTGGTGATTAATGCAGAAAACTTTTGGATTTTACTCTTTCTCATTGAAGTAAGTACATATATTCTTATATAATATATTAGAATATTGTGATTATGACTATGGGTAACTAAACTCCATAACTAGGGTTGTGGGAACCATAGGCAAATAATGAGATAAAACCGAACTAAAATAACAATTCTAGAATAGTGTCTTGCATGTATTAAAAAATTCTTTCGCTTACAAGTGTTTTTAACGGATGGCCAACGTTAGAAGTCGTCTTAATGCTACTTGCCGGACCAAGGAGGTAGATAATAGGAAATGAATTATCAACATCTATTTAGTGTATACTATCTAATAGGCTATTATTGATTGGTACGAGGTAATAACTGAGTCAAATATCGAATAGGATGCTTAATATGAGGTAAATATAAGGGTTAGGATAGCAACAGACGTAGCTGGACCAAGGTGCGGAGTGATATTTTCTAGATGCCGGACCAAGGATTTAAAAATACATAACTTATCACTTTGCATGCCAGATACTAGGAAAGAATTGTTATAGTTAGAATTATCAAGTTATGAACCTGCGGGGAACACGTACACCCTAGTTACTTTGATTAATTGATTAAAATCCAACATTCAAAGTTGTTAAGTGTCTCTTTCAATATAAGTAGTTATTTTCATTCATTTAGAAATAGAAACCCCCCTTTGATTGTTTTTACTTTCCAAGGAAGTAATTGACTAAACAAAAGTAATAATAGATTGAAGTTAAGTCTAGACTTTTTTCCTCGTGGGAACGATTCCAACCTCACTAGTTTGGTTATTTACTTGACACGACCGCTTTACTTCTTATTTGAGAAGTAAGAGACCGCCCATACAACCCATATAATACATACCTATGTGGCCCTTAAGACTATAAAACATAAGGCAATCTCAAATTCGACATACTAAAATTTAAAGAACATATTTCACATGAGTCATTTAGAAATCAATCATACATTTACGAAATTTCCCATAATTGTCTTGAAGACCTAGGGAACTTACTTTAGCATTTTCAAAGCCTACGCGTGCCATGTGTAGATAGCATCATGTTCCACTACCCACACGTTGTAGAACATATCCAATAACTAAAGTGCACATCCCACATAATGGGGAGAAGCATTAACAGATATAAACCACACTATCTAGGTATGAAATCCAAAGTCTACCCTACCTCGTGGAGGTTGTTCTACTTACGAAGGGTAGAACTAGGACACATCCCATGTTGAAACATGGTTTACGGGATATCAAGGAATTTGTTTTACTCTAATATAACCCTATGTAGAGCTACAGCAATAAGAATATCCACTCGGTTATTTGTCTAGGTTCTCATAGATAAAGTTCATTCACATAAGTGTATTCAACAAGGTACAATTGTTAAGCCCTTCAATTTCATGATACCATTACCAAGAAAGGGCCCGCAAGGGTTGCCGATCAAGGTTTATTAGGATAGATCCTATGACTATCTTAGAGATGGTTTTATGTCGTTCCTGCCAACGTACCTCTAAGTCCATCATTCCACTCAAGAAAGAGGCAAAATTACAGTCTTACCACTTCAAGTTTTCTATATTAACATTCTTTTCATATTCAATGTTTCACATTCTTAACCTTCTTTTCATATGCAAGGTTCCATATATTCTTTCATACAAGAGTCCCTACTTTGGATCTACCAATCCTAGACTTCCATTCTTACATTCATTTAAGACAAGGGTCTAAGCCTACCAAGTCCGGAGATCACAATCAAGAAGCTTTCATGTATCAAGAAGATGAACTTAAACCTACCAAATCAAGACACAATAATTCTCATATCATTTATTTAATATAACTGAAGTACCAAGAAGGGACACCTAAATCTACCAACCCAAGATACAACATCATTCTATAAAGATTCTTCTTAGTCCTTCATCATCATATATATTTAATTAGAGGAGAAGTACTTCCAATCATCACATTATAGAATCCATACAAGATCATATAGACATCACATGAGTACCATCACCTTATGCATGTACATAAAACATATCATCATTCACTTTATACACCAATATAATCCATGACATCATACTACTACACTTAACGTAATAATCCCGATAAGGCTGTCACGACCCAAATCGGGGCCGCGACTGGCACCCACATTTACCCTCCTATGTGAGCGAACCAACCAATTTAACCCTTATTATTTTAACATATATCAACATAAAGTAATGCGGAAGACTTAAACTCATTAATAAAAACAAATCAACATCTATTAATTCCCCAAAATCTGGAAGTCATCATCACAAGAACATCTATCTCAAATTACTAAACTAAGAATGTCTAAGAACTAAATTACATAAAAGCTAGTCCATGCCGGAAGTTCAAGGCATCAAGACTTGAAGAAGAAGACCCAGTCCAAGCTAGACGCATTAGCTCACCCTGAATTTCTGATGAAGTAAAGACTGGCTAGATCTACTGTCGAGTTGAAGTGGACGGAACGTTTGCTGCATTACACAAATAACAAAGAAGAAAACATAAAAGTAGGGGGTCAGTACAACAACACGTACTGAGTAGATATCATCGGCCAACTCACAATAGGGAACAGTATATATCAATAATAATGTAAATCAACTACAATACTCAACATGTAGCAATAACAATATTAATTCATCAATAAATACAACCGAGTTCACAAATGAGGACTCAAGCCTCAATACCATACTCATTTGGGAATTACGTTCATTTAGATTGAGTATATTCATTATCTTTCAAGATTCATTATCTTTCTTCCTCTTGTGTCGGTACGTGACACTCCGCTCCTCTATTCTATCCTGGTGCCGGAACGTGGCACTCCGATCCTCATATTCATTCATTCTATCCTGGTACCGGAACGTGGCACCCGATCCATAATTCTATCCTGGTGTCGGAACGTGACACTCCGATCCTCATATTCATTCTATCCTGGTACCGGAACGTGGCACCCGATCCATAATTCTATCCTGGTGTCGGAACGTGACACTCCGATCCTCATATTCATTCTATCCTGGTACCAGAACGTGGCACCCGATCCATAATTCTATCCTGGTGTCGGAACGTGACACTCCGATCCTCATATTCATTTTATCCTGGTACCGGAACGTGGCACCCGATCCCCTAATTCCTCAAGCCTTCTTTTTATACTAAGGCATCATCAATAACAAGTGAATTCGGGTTCTTTCAAGATTTGGGATTCAATAGCTTCATCATGCTTTGTTAATTCATCACAATTTCATATTCATATTCATATTCATATTCATGCGAGCTTACAATTAAGCACATAGTAGGGTTTACAATACTATCAACACATAATATTCACTATTAAGAGTTTACTACAAGTAGCATGAAATAACCATAACCTACCTCCACCGAAGAATTGGAATCAACAAGAGTTCTCCCAAGCTTTGTTCTTCTCGTTCAATCTCCCTCAATTCGTTTCTCTTTTCTCTCTCTTGTTCTTTCTCTTTTGTTTTATTCCAACCCTCTTTCCTTTACCCTAATTATCATATAATTAAGACTAAAGGAGGACAATAGAACCCACTAATTAACTTAAGGTTACCTCTTTTAACCCCCAAGTAATTAGACTTATTAATATTAACCCTCAATCTTTATAATTAAGGAAAGAATAGTCCAAAACGACCCTTAAAACGTGCAGGGGAATCCTATTCTGCTTGGGACTGCGCAACCTGTGACAGGCCGTCGTGCCTGCGACGGTCCGTCACGGTGGTCGTCGCAACCTCCCCAGATTCCAGGTGGGCTGTGACGGCCCGTCACACCTGTGACGGTCCGTCCTACACCTCCGTCCTGACGGTCAGAAACTCGTTTCTCGTACCAAATTCTCAAAAGTTGAAGTGTTTTGCAACGAAAACTCACGACGGTTCGTCGTGGATGTGACGGCACGTCCTGCAGGTCCGTCACAATTTACAGAGAGTCGATTTTAATATCCAAATTGAAGAATTCTAAGTGTCATGGAACGACACCTTCATGACGGGCCGTCGTGGCCACGACGGTCCGTCGTGACACCCGTCGTCCCAGCCAGTTTTTCCAGAAATAATTCTGCTGCTCAAAACGACTAAACAGGTCGTTACAATAGATAACAATTTACCCATCGTTCGTCCCCGAACGATCAAAAGAGGAAATACAATGGCGAAAAGGAGTACTTGAATCTGTAAATAGATGTGGGTATTTTTCTTGCATATCTGCCTCTTTCTCCCAAGTAGCTTCTTCAACCGGTCTATTCTTCCATTGAACTTTGATGGATGCAATCTCGCTCGACCTCAACTTGCGAACTTCTCTATCTAATATAGCAACCGGTTCCTCTTCATAAGTCAAGTTCTCATCAAACAAAACTGAATCCCAACGGATGATGTAGTTTCCATCTCCATGGTATCTTTTCAACATGGACACATGGAATACCGGATGTACTCCGGACAGCCCTGGGGGCAAGGCTAATTCATAAGCCACCTCCCCTATTCGCTTTAGTACCTCAAATGGTCCAATATACCTTGGACTTAGCTTACCCCATTTTCCAAACCGCATCACCCCTTTCATAGGTGAAACCTTCAACAAGACTGGTTCACCCTCCATGAACTCCAAGTCTCTAACCTTTCGATCTGCATACTCCTTTTGCCTACTTTGCGCCGCTAGAAGCTTTTCTTGAATGCGCTTCACCTTATCTAACGAATCCCTCAAGAGATCAGTACCCCAAGGTCTAACCTCGAATGCATCAAACCAACCAATGGGAGATCTACACCTCCTCCCATACAATGCTTCAAATGGAGCCATATCAATACTGGAGTGATAGCTATTATTGTATGAAAACTCTGCCAAAGGTAAGAAGCTATCCCAATGGCCACCAAACTCTATTACGCATGCGCGAAGCATATCCTCCAACACTTGAATCGTTCGCTCAGACTGACCATCGGTCTGAGGATGGAACGCAGTGCTAAGGTCCAACCTAGTACCCAATTCAGCATGCAATGTTTTCCAAAATTTAGAAGTAAACTGCGTACCTCTGTCTGATATGATGGAGAGTGGAACTCCATGCAACCGAACGATCTCTGAGATGTAGATCTTGGCTAGCTTCTCTGCATTGTAGGTCACCTTGACCGGAATGAAATGAGCGGACTTAGTTAACCTATCAACAATAACCCAAATAGAGTCATACTTACCCAATGTCTTTGGAAGACCAACCACAAAATCAATTGCGATTCTCTCCCACTTCCATTCAGGAATGGGCATTCTCTGAAGTGTTCCTCCGGGCCTTTGGTGTTCATACTTTACTTGTTGACAGTTTGGACATTTAGCAATAAAGTCAACAATATCACGCTTCATTCTACTCCACCAAAAGTGTTGCTTTAGGTCACGATACATCTTGGTTGCACCCGGATGTATAGAATACCTTGAACTATGAGTCTTTGCCAAAATAGTGTTGATCAAATCATCAACTCGGGGTACACATACCCTTCCCTTGATTCTCAAAACACCTTCCTCATCGATTGTCGCTTCTTTAGCCTCTCCTTGCAACACTTTATCTCGAATTCGACCTAGTTTTCATCATCAAAAGTGTTTCCCTTAATCTTGTCAAGAAAAGAAGATCTGACTCCACACTAGCCAACAATCCTCCCTTCTCATTTACTTCTAGCCTCATCAAGTCGTTAGCCAAAATCTGCACTTCTCTAGCCAATGGGCGTCTAGAAGCTTGCAAATGAGCTAGACTTCCCATGCTTCCCGCCTTTCTACTCAAAGAATCTGCCACAACATTCGCCTTCCCCGGATGATACAAGATGGTGATATCGTAGTCTTTCAGTAGTTCCATCCATCTCCTTTGTCTCAAGTTTAAATCTTTCTGAGTAAAGACATACTGTAGGCTACGATGGTCCGTATAGACTTCACACTTAACCCCATATAAATAGTGCCTCCATTGCTTCAATGCAAACACTACCGCGGCCAATTCCAAGTCATGAGTTGGATAGTTACGTTCATGCACTTTTAATTGTCTTGAAGCATAAGCAATCACGTTCTTCTCTTGCATTAGCACTGCACCCAAACCCGAATAGGATGCATCGCAATAAACAATGAAGTTCTTACCCTCTACCGGCAAGGTGAGGATAGGTGCGGTAGTCAACAAAGTCTTTAGTTTCTGAAAACTTTCTTCGCACTCATCCGACCATACGAATGGAACGTTCTGCTTAGTCAAGTTCGTCAGTTGGGACGCAATAGAAGAGAATCCCTTGACAAATCGGCGGTAGTAGCTAGCTAACCCAACAAAGCTCCTTATTTCTCACACATTAGTGGGTCTTACCCAATTTTTCACTGTCTCAATCTTAGAAGGATCTACCATTACCCCATCCTTCGAAACCACATGCCCCATGAAGGACACTGCATCTAGCCAAAACTCACACTTGGAGAACTTGGCATAAAACTTATTCTCCCTCAACGTTTCCAATACCATTCTCAAATGCTCTTCGTGTTCCTTCTTGCTCTTTGAGTATACCAATATATCATCAATAAATACAATCACGAAGAGATCCAAATATGGCTTAAAAATCCCATTCATCAAACTCATGACGCAGGAGGGGCATTCGTAAGGCCAAAGGACATCACCACAAATTCATAATGTCCATACCTAGTTCGAAAAGCAGTCTTTGGTACATCCGTTGCCCGTATTTTCAATTGATGATAACCGGATCTCAAGTCAATCTTAGAGAAGACACAAGCACCTTGTAACTGATCGAATAAGTCATCAATGCGAGGAAGAGGATACTTGTTCTTAATAGTTACCTTGTTCAGTTGTCTGTAGTCTATGCACATCCTAAAACTCCCATCCTTCTTCTTCACAAATAACACCGGAGCACCCCAAGGAGATGCACTTGGTCTAATGAAGCCTTTGCTCAACAACTCTTGAAGTTGTGCTTTTAACTCTCTTAACTCCACGGGAGTCATTCTATAAGGGGGTATAGAAATGGGGCGTGTGCCCGGTTCAAGATCGATACAGAAGTCAATATCCCTATCTGGTGGCATACCAGGAAGATCTGCAGGGAACACATCCAAAAACTCACGGACTACCGAAACCGACTCAATTGAGGGTACTTGGGTAGTGTCATCCTTGAGATGTGCCAAGAAAGCTAAACACCCTTTACTAACCATTTTCTTAGCACGAAGAAAGGATATAATATGCACCGGATTGGAAGTGTAGTAACCTTCCCACACTAACGGATCTGTCCCAGGCTTGGCTAATGTCACAGTTTTAGCATTACAATCCAGGATTGCAAAATTTGGAGAAAGCCAAGTCATACCCAGAATTACATCAAAGTCACCCATTTCTAAAATAACCAAATCCACATAAGTGTTGCTCCCCACAAAGTTCACCAAACAAGACCTATATACCTTTTCAACTACCACAGACTCACCCACCGGAGTAGAAACACGAATAGGCATATCAAGTAATTCACAATGCAAATTTAGACCATTAGCAAATGATGAAGATACATATGAAAACGTGGAGCCAGGGTCAAATAATACAGATGCCATGCAATCACAAACCAAAAGATTACCTGTGATAACAGCATCAGACGCCTCCGCTTCAGATCTCCCAGGGAAAGCGTAACAATGGGCCCTATCGTTTGTCTGTCCATTGCCCCTACCATGTTGTGTCGTAGTGGCTCCAATTTGCCCATCACCTCTGCCGTTGTGGTGACCACCATTACCTCGACCACCACGTCCTCCAGAAAAACGGCCTCTACCATGACCACCCCTACCTCTAGCTAGTGGGGCTCTGTAATTCTGGTTTGGACAATACCTCTTGATGTGTCCAACCTCCCCACATCCATAACACTCTCGGGGTTCATGCATAGGTCTCTCGGAGTAGTGTTGACCGTTCTGAGGTGGACCCCCAACTACAGTCTGTAGTGAAGACTGAATTGGTCAACTTGAGTAACCTCCGGAGCTCTGTCCTCTAGAGTGAGAACCATTAAACTCACCTCCCCTTCGAAACCTTTTCGATGTCGATGTCGTGGTGAAGTCGTCTGGCTTCACTCCTTCCACCTCTATCACAAAGTCTACCACCTCTTGGAAGGATGTTGCCGTAGCCGCTACCTGTAAGGCCGAAATCCGCAATTCTGACCTCAACCCCTTCACAAAACGGCGAATCCGTTCTTGTGGACTGAAACAAAGTTGGGTGGCGTATCTGGATAGTGCGCGAAATTTAGCCTCATACGCGTTAACTGTCATCCTCCCTTGCTCTAGACTCAAGAACTCGTCCCTTTTTCTATCTCTCAAAGTCCTTGGGATATACTTCTCCATAAACAAACTAGAGAATGATTCCCAAGTCATAGGTGGTGCCTCTGTTGGTTGACACTCGACATGTGATCGCCACCACATTTTGGCGTTCCCTTGAAACTGATAACTTACGAACTCAACGCCAAACCGTTCTACTATCCCCATCTTGTGTAGTAGCTCATGACAATCAACCAGAAAATCATAAGCATCTTCAGATTCTGCACCCTTGAAGACTGGAGGTTTCAATTTCAAGAACATACTGAAAAGTTCGTGCTGATCATTTGTCATTATCGGTCCAGTAGTCAGACGTGGAAATGTACCTATTCCCAATGATGCATCCATGCGGGGAGCCATAGTAGCCGCATGTCGTACCTCTGAAACCGGAGGTGTTGGTGCAGAAACCACTGGAGGTGTCTGACCCTGATCGAATAACCCACTAAGATAAGCAAGTACCTGGTTGATCATCTCTGGGGTAGGTTGGGGTGGCATTTCCTCATTGTGCCCTTGTTCATTCTCCCCTTCCTCCCCCTCTCTTATCACCTCCTCGGTCGTGGAGGAGTCACCGCCCTAGTATCAGATGGGCTAGGTGCTCGTCCTCTTCCTCTAGAGGACGTCCTCCCACGACCTCTCCCACGGACTCTTGCCACTGTTCTCCCTCGAGCCACAGCCCCAGTGGCTGGCTCAGTCGTTTCTTGTCTTTCTGTTGTTGCTGCTGGTGCGGTCGTTGCTCTAGTTCTAACCATCTGCGAAATAGAATGAAGGTGGTCAGATACCAATTTGTATCGCCTAGATACCAATTAGACTCAAGTAGTAGCACGAAAGAAAGAATGAAAGAGTGAGATTTTCCTAAAGTCTTATAGCCTCTCAAAGAAAAGTAAAGGCGTCCCCCTACCGTTCCTTAAGACTCTACTAGACCTGTTCTTGTGTGATGAGACCAATGAACCTAATGCTCTGATACCAAGTTTGTCACGACCCAAATCGGGGCCGCGACTGGCACCCACATTTACCCTCCTATGTGAGCGAACCAACCAATTTAACCCTTATTATTTTAACATATATCAACATAAAGTAATGCGGAAGACTTAAACTCATTAATAAAAACAAATCAACATCTATTAATTCCCCAAAATCTGGAAGTCATCATCACAAGAACATCTATCTCAAATTACTAAACTAAGAATGTGTAAGAACTAAATTACATAAAAGCTAGTCCATGCCGGAAGTTCAAGGCATCAAGACTTGAAGAAGAAGACCCAGTCCAAGCTAGACGCATTAGCTCACCCTGAATTTCCGATGAAGTAAAGACTGGCTAGATCTACTGTCGAGTTGAAGTGGACGGAACGTTTGCTGCATTACACAAATAACAAAGAAGAAAACATAAAAGTAGGGGGTCAGTACAACAACACGTACTGAGTTGATATCATTGGCCAACTCACAATAGGGAACAGTATATATCAATAATAATGTAAATCAACTACAATACTCAACATGTAGCAATAACAATATTAATTCATCAATAAATACAACCGAGTTCACACATGAGGACTCAAGCCTCAATACCATACTCATTTGGGAATTACGTTCATTTAGATTGAGTATATTCATTATCTTTCAAGATTCATTATCTTTCTTCCTCTTGTGTCGGTACGTGACACTCCGCTCCTCTATTTCTATCCTGGTGCCGGAACGTGGCACTCCGATCCTCATATTCATTCTATCCTTGTACCGGAACGTGGCACCCGATCCATAATTCTATCCTGGTGTCGGAACGTGACACTCCGATCCTCATATTCATTCTATCCTGGTACCGGAACGTGGCACCCGATCCATAATTCTATCCTGGTGTCGGAACGTGACACTCCGATCCTCATATTCATTCTATCCTGGTACCGGAACGTGGCACCCGATCCATAATTCTATCCTGGTGTCGGAACGTGACACTCCGATCCTCATATTTATTCTATCCTGGTACAAGAACGTGGCACCCGATCCCCTAATTCCTCAAGCCTTCTTTTTATACTAAGGCATCATCAATAACAAGTGAATTAGGGTTCTTTCAAGATTTGGGATTCCATAGCTTCATCATGCTTTGTTAATTCATCACAATTTCATATTCATATTCATATTCATGCGAGCTTACAATTAAGCACATAGTAGGGTTTACAATACTATCAACACATAATATTCACTATTAAGAGTTTACTACAAGTAGCATGAAATAACCATAACCTACCTCCACCGAAGAATTGGAATCAACAAGAGTTCTCCCAAGCTTTGTTCTTCTCGTTCAATCTCCCTCAATTCGTTTCTCTTTTCTCTCTCTTGTTCTTTCTCTTTTGTTTTATTCCAACCCTCTTTCCTTTACCCTAATTATCATATAATTAAGACTAAAAGAGGACAATAGAACCCACTAATTAACTTAAGGTTACCTCTTTTAACCCCCAAGTAATTAGACTTATTAATATTAACCCTCAATCTTTATAATTAAGGAAAGAATAGTCCAAAACGACCCTTAAAACGTGCAGGGGAATCCTATTCTGCCTGGGACTGCGCAACCTGTGACGGGCCGTCGTGCCTGCGACGGTCCGTCACGGTGGTCGTCGCAACCTCCCCAGATTCCAGGTGGGCTGTGACGGCCCGTCACACCTGTGACGGTCCGTCCTGCACCTCCGTCCTGACGGTCAGAAACTCGTTTCTCGTACCAAATTCTCAAAAGTTGAAGTGTTTTGCAACGAAAACTCACGACGGTTCGTCGTGGATGTGACGGCACATCCTGCAGGTCCGTCACAATTTACAGAGAGTCGATTTTAATATCCAAATTGAAGAATTCTAAGTGTCATGGAACGACACCTCCTTGACGGGCCGTCGTGGCCACGACGGTCCGTCGTGACACCCGTCGTCCCAGCCAGTTTTTCCAGAAATAATTCTGCTGCTCAAAATGACTAAACAGGTCGTTACAAAGGCCATGATCGTAACATTATAACAATTAAATATTGCCACCATAAGTGGACCATACCAATCAATAACAATTTGATATCAATTCTACATTAAATAATGGAATTAGGTCAACTTACCACCTTCCAATAACCACAATGACCATCCCTCAACATCTCCAACAATTCCACACGACTAGACCACAAATTCATCCATATGAATGATTCAAAAGAACCACACACACACACGCACACACACACACACACAAATATATATATATATATATATATATATACTACAAACCAAACTATGAAAAATTCAAACAATGATCAACCTAAAATTCAATAGTTCATGACAATGTAGACATGAATTTAAAATATTTAGATCATAATCAATATACCCCTTTAAAGCTAAAATTAGAAATCCAAGGAATACATGGGTTCAAGGAAATTTTTATCATCAAACCAATAATTAACATTGAATACTTCAAAAATCATCTATTTAAAACTTTTAATGCAAGATTCCATGCTTAGATTTCAAAAGAAGGTTTAAGGTTTTTGAATTTTTTTTAAAAAACATTCGAAATTGGCTCCATGAATGAGAGAATAATCAAGGATGAAATCACCATACCTTAATGAACATCTATCTAATAAATCTAGGTTGAAAACTTGAGGAATTGGTCGTCTTCCTTGGAACTTGAAGGTTCCTTAATAGAGGATTTGAGTGGAGAGAGAGGTTTATAGAGAGAGAATAGCTTCTATTTATTTTATTATTATTTTATGTATAGGGTTTTAGATTGGGAAATAGGTGAAAAATGACTTAAAAAATATATAATACACCCCCAAAATATCCAAAACACCTTTACCATATTTGGACCTTTTAATTTAGTCTAATTTGACATTAAAACGACGCGACCAAATCTAGGAAATGGTTGCACGTCTAAGAGGCACATCCAAATCTTAATTTTCAAAATTATTTTGAGGCTGAGCTATGTGACAAGCCTGTGTCACGTAGCCAAGTTTCACTATTTGAGTCCCATGCTAGCGATGCGCCATTGTCTCTTAAAAGGTACTCACATGGCAGCTTCCTTGGCCCATGCATGGGTCCTTCTCAAGGACCCTAAGGGTGGTCCTATAGAAGTCGTACTAAAATGTTCTGAACTATCATGTTCTTCTTTACGCTAGAGTCACCTCCACTGAATTTAGAATCCAAAAAAAATACAAAACTCTTTAAAAGTGACTTCAAAAACTATTCTTAATTATTTTAACAAGTTATTAACTCATAAAACAAATATGAGGCACTAGTTCATCCTACTTCATTTTGACTATCGTTACACCCTGCTCCAACCTGAAGAATTCATCCCTGAGGCTGTCTTTGACGCTACGAGGGATAAACTTGGACAAGACGGCCTCAAGAAAATTAATCCAATGAGACTGGTTGCGATAAAACTTGTCTAGTCTACATAAATGTGTGCCACCACTGCCTAACTGGCCCATCAAGTTGGTTTGTAATTAAGCCTGCCCTTCTAGACTCCACTAGACCCAAAGTGCAAAGCCTCTCACGAGAAGTAGTAAGAAACTAGTTGTCATACTTATTAAGTCCCCAAAAAAACTTGATGGTGTCAACCTGAGAAACACACCATGCATCTTATGGTCTTGGAGTTGCATAGGTCTATCTGCTGCCAAGGGTTTTACTCCCACAGGTGATACCTTGACTTGAGATTCCCTCACTGTAGGCTAAACCTGTAGTACTAGTGCTTGTGTAGCTGGTGCGGGTTGTTATTGCATACCCCCAAGCACACCCAAAAGTTATGTAATAGCAGCTTGAAGATCTGGGATCAAAACCGGTTTGGGTGGTTGCTGGGCTGGACCGGATCCCACCAGCGGAGCTGGTATATGAGTTGTTAGAGGGTCAACTACTAGCTCTAGAACCTCCTCTCTATTTTGGGTTGGTGTTAGAGCCCTGCTTCAAAATCAGGGTCGGCGTCTACCCCAAGCTGGGGCTCTATTTGAAGGTCTGGGTGCATCACCCCCGGCCGTGTTACCTCGCGAATGAGACATCATGCGAAAGATTGAAACAATTAAGTTTTCATGTAACGAATAAGACAAACGTTGCAAGAAACTGAAACAAAAGAGAAAATCTTCCTAAAGATATCCTGTAGCATCCCGAATATAAGTTATGGACATCTTCTCACCAATCCGCATAACTCAACTAAACGTTAGCTACGTACAAGTTAGACTAATGAACCTGAGGCTGTGATACTAACTTTCCATGACTTTATTTCTCGAGTCATGGTTGCACCTACTATACACCACCAATAGGTAAGCCAACCTGTAGCCCAGAATATTAAGTAGTGAGAGAAAGGAAGAAATAGAAGAGCAAACCCAAAACATGGAAGATACTAGTACAGATCTATCTAATAAAGAGTAAAAGTCCAAAGAATGGACCACAATAAAGAGTATATCAAATCAAAATCAACATTACTAGTAAAAAAGTAGAAGGAGCAAACCCAAGACGTCAAATGATCACCCTCGTCTCAAAGTCGCAGCTACTATAAAAGGCAGGAACTACTGACTATTGATAACTGGTACTGGGACCTGCATACATGCAGAGTGTAGCATGAGTACCAAAAGAACATGTACTCTGTAGGCATCAAGGGTCAACTAAGAAAAAAGAATTAAAACAATAAGAAAGGATAGAACTTAGAAATAGAGAGATCAAAGTGGGTGCGGAAAGACAGCACACACGCATATAAGAAAACAACTATGTACAAATAAACTAATCCAAACTGGACCCCCATAACCCTAGAAGGTACACGCGTGCGCAAGTTTATATAAACCATAACGAAGCCCCATAAGGGTAGGTAAACAAAATAGGATCCAATCCAACAAAATTACAGCTAAAAAGAATGACCTCAATGGTAATGGTATCTCCATTAGGATCCAATCCAACAACAGCCATCGTAGAACATCATCCACTCAAAGAAATCACAAAAAATGCCCCAAACCTATACTTTCTCAAACCCCACACCTTTAATGATACACTGAACCTTCGAGAGAGCATTACAACAACACAAGTAGAGGGAGAAGATACATAAGTGCAACAAGCATAAATAGCGCCTAATCTAAGTCTCAAACAATTAGACTCATGTCTTCTACTCTTCTCTACACGAAGCAAAGTCATCCAAACGACGTTTGTATAACGTCAAGGTTGTCCAGACCACTAGCGTCGTAAACCTAAGGCTATGCTAGCGTAACCTAGAGTAAGGAAATCATGCTTACTGTTAAGGCTGAACAAATCATAGAACACATAACATCGAGACTATGATAGCATTTAGCACATAAGCATGCAACTCTACTATTAAAATTGTACCACACCAGAAATATAATTAATTGATCCTAACATAAGGTATTAAATCAAAGTAAAGTAGGAAACTAGTACCCACCTCCAATTAAGTCCAATCAACTTATTTTTACATAATTAATCTCAATCTAATAGAAAGGAAGTCATAGCCTACATTTAGGCTGACCACACGCTCTCCAAATCACTCTGACGGAGATTTTCCCTTCCGATCAACCCTTGAATGGTACACCTCTTTCAAATAAAGGACCACAATGTTTGAAGGTAATTTAGACACTAAAATCATAACAAACAGAAACGGTCAATTCATTAATTCAAAATGGGAATTGTGGAACCCGCTCCAAAATGTCCGGATTTGACTCCGCCAAGAGATCCAAAAATCTATACCATTTTTTTCCAAAATTAAACACAATTTGAGGCTTAAAAAGAAAATAAACCCTAACATGCAATAAACCCACAATAACATCAATTTAAAAGAAACAAACAGCAGTCTAATCTAGGAATTTACTATAATCCCATCCCTCTTTGAACACTCCACAATGTAGACACAATAAATTTCTAGCATGTGGGACGTTGAATCGCCCAAAACCAAGCAAAAATGAGAGAGATATGACTAATATAAAAAATCCAAAATCAATTGTTTGAAAAAGGGACAAACATTCAGGTTTATAACAAAATTTACCTCAAAATACGCACATCCAACAACTTCTACATACTCTACCGTCAGGCCACCGAAAATAGAAATTTTTCAAACTTCGAATCACCTTATTCGGTTTAGAGATTATATATCTAAGCGGTTTTAGAGATTTTCCAAAATGTGCAATTCTTTCTGCATTATTTCCCGAAACATAAGAACATTGATGAGATGCTCCGAACTAGCTCGGAACCCCGTGCATGCAAATGAGATATGAAAATATAAAAAATTCGATAATTCTAAACTCATTGGTGCAAACTAAATTTCCATACAAGTTAAACATGATAAAAAGTTTGTCCCACTCCCAACCGTCATTTTAAGTCAAAAACCACAAAAGGGTTCGGAATAATCTCAGAATCCTCGATACACAAAACAAGGGTCAATCTAGACCAAACTCAACATTTTGGATCTTATCGCGCTGAGGAATTCTCATCAGAGCACATTTACTTAGAATGTTGAATAAAGTCAAACTAGACTTAAACTTAAAGTTAAAATGCCTAATTGTACCAACTCTCAGTGAAAACGTTAAGAATCACGCTGACCATACATCAAGCCTAAAAATGACCCTTCCAGAGCTGATGGGATCGTCAAATTGGATTTTTATGTCATCTTCTTGAAATGATTGTTCAAGGTTCATAAGCTCCAAAAACACTAAAACTCGCACAATAAAAAAATGAACTGCCAGGTGATCGAACTATCAATCCCAGCAAGTCATAAATGACTTGGGTCCTTATAGAAAGGCTGCAAACGACAAACAAAAGGCAAAACACATTAATGACCAAGAGGGTCATTACACCCTTCAACAATAAACTCATGAGTTGTTTGTTTTAGAAATTTAGTTTTAAGCAAAATAAGTCTTCAATGTACAATACACCTACCAATGGTCTTGCTGAATATTTTAACAAGAAACTTGGTAACCTATTGAAGAAAGTAGTTGCAAATAATAAAAGAGACTGGCGTGAGAGAATTGATGATGCTTTGTGAGCATATCGTACAACCTCTATAATAGATATGCAAGCTACTCTGTTCATTAATGCATGACGTGAAACAGTACTTCGAATAGAGAAGCCAATTCTATCATTGCAAATATCAATCAAAAAGGGACGTACAACAAAAAATAACATTCAAGTTTGCCTAACAGAGTTAGAGGCATTGAATGAGAAGAGATTGGAAGCACAACAAAGTTCAGAATGTTATCAAGCTCGACATGCGAGAGCATTCAACAAGAAGGTGAGAAATCAATCATTTCGTGTGGGAGACTTCATCTTAGAAGTATACTGACCCATAATCCTCAACAAACGCATCGGTTTAAATTTTACATCAGAATTGGATGGGTCGTATATTGTGAAGGAAGAATATTCATGTGACGCTTTTAAAAATATATACCAAAGATGGTGAAGAGTTAATCTAGTTAACGCTATGTTTAGAAGAAATACTTCCCATAAAGGTCTCCTACACTCCTTAAGGTGTGAGTATAAATGGAATTTTACTCTTTGCCTGCAACAAAATAAATTGCATACAAAATTGCTACTGATTTTCACTCAAAGCTGCTCAAAGCTGAAGAGTTGAGCAAGACAAAATTGCAGCTAACTTTGAAAATATATGTGTAATTATATGGAATTAATTTGGTCGTGTTTTTTTCCATATGTTTTCTTTTAATGAGTTATTCTTCCAATTAAACAATAATAGCATCATTTTGATGCACCTACGAGTTATTGATTTTCTCCCAAAGCTGTTCAAAGTTTAAAAGTTAAGCGAGGCTGAATTTGAGATAACTTTGAAAACATATATGTACTAATCTGGAAATCTTTTGGCCTTTATTTTTACATGTGTAGTATTTCTATGAGTAAAACTTCCAAAGAAACAAAAATCATATCATTTTGATGCTGCTGTGCCTAGTTATTTATTTTCTCCCAAAGTCGTTCAAAGTTGAAGAGTATAGAGAGGTAGAATCGTGAGCTGACTCTACAGTAATATATGTAGAAATCCACAAAGTCTTTGTTCATTAGTTTTATACATTGTTTAGATACTTCATTCGTCTTTCAAACGGAAGAAAAAAGTTTTGATTTCAATACTGCTACCCAGAATTATGAATTTTCAACAATAATCATGCAAAGCTACAAAAAGATATCAAAATTCAAAAGCAACTTTAGAATTCATTTCTGAATAATATGGAAGAAATTTTGACGTGAAATTTTGACATATTGTAAGACGTTAAGTTCTATGTCTCTTGGATCTAGTCTATTGCAATTTAATTGGTCCCACATTTGAAAATAAATATTTTTTTAAAGATGTGCGAAGTTGAAATCACAAAGTATAATAAATTCAAACTTAATGTGTCTCCCAAGAAGTCATAAGACTGGTCAAAGATATTCTCCAAATTAAGAGGAAGATATCAATCCACACTACAACGTGAACAATGAGATTATCCACAATCTATTTCGTTGATGTTTGGAGGACTAGTGTTTCTTTCTCCATCCTCGCTCTCAAAAGCATTCTTGTCAGAAATTAAATAAAAGTAGTCAAAATGTTTCTCTCGTGGAGCTTCAAAATAATGGATCAAATTAAAGGTTGCAAGTTTTCTTAACCAAGGCTTCAAGGAAGGTATGTGTCGAGTGAGTTTCCTGCCAACATTGCGAGGATGATATGAGTTGTTCCACGCCAATCATATGAACAACTCGTGCAACTTCTAAATGATTTGGACTATTTGGAAACATGGGACAAAACAAAAATTGGAGTCATATGTGCCAACTGCACGAAGTTTTCAATTTTTCTTGGTTGCTACTTCTGATAAAGCATGCAGTAAGTTCATGACCCCTCAATGTGGCATGAAAAACATGAGAAACAATACAATAATCTTATTCGACATCGACATAGCAGGGCCAATAAAACGAAGCTTTTAATTATGGTTAAATATAATGTTAAACAACAACCTCATGTTCTTAATAAATATTTAAATACATAAAGAAATATTAACCACAACCCTCACCTTCAATAAAGATAAACAAGAAAAATCCAAAAGACACAAATACGTGAGGAAAATGGCAAAATTTGAAGATCAACTTCTAAAAAAAAATAGAAAATCACAATCATTTTCTATCAAGTCAAGAAGAATTTGAGATGGGGTTTAAAATATGTTCCAGTAAGATGAGTGTATTTTCATTAGAGTCAACTCGCTCGTAATTTGAATGATTCTACACTAAGAAAAAGATTTTTTGTCGAGACTGTCCATAGCCGTGAGAAATTGTCAGATTTGCGACCCAACAAAAAAATTAGATTCCATCAATTCGGAAGGTGGTTTGTAATGTTTATTTCTTTATAAGTCATATTACACGAAGTCTGATTTTTCCATAATCAACCCTTGCATCATTCGAATACTCCTAGACCATGAGAATGATGTTTTACGAGATTACGCATAGTTGTGAGTAGAACTGCTAGATTTGTGGTCCAACTTCAAAAATTTATTTCCATCGATCCTAAAAATTCTAAATGTCATTTTTGTATATGTCATATTAATAGAAGTCTAGATTCTACGGAATTAAGTCACTCATCGTTTGAATTATTCTACACAAAGAAAATGATGTGTTGGCGAGATTGAACATAGTTGTCAGAAGAATCGCTAGATTTGGCGTCCACTTCTAAATTTGATTCATGTTGATACGGAAGGTTTCCAATGTTTGTTTTTGGATCTATTGTAGTAATTCAAATCTAGTTTCTCCATAATCAAGTCTCTCATTGTTTGAATGCTTCTACACTAATAAAATGATGTTTTGGCGAGATCGTGCATAACGGTGACAAGAACTGCCATATTTGGGATCCGGCCTCAGAATTTGATTCTTGTCAATATGCTAGGTGTTTAACTCTGAATATGGTAAAGTTCGCACTACTACAAATATCGTTTCCTCCAAAAAAAAACCATCTTCATTTGGGCATTTCAAAACTAACAAAATGAGATTTTGGTAGGATTGCACGAAATAGAGAAAAGAAAACACCAAATTTGAAGTTTCACATTTATTTCTGATACGCTCAAATTATACCTCCCTAAAGAAGTATAAGCGGTCGTAATCAAGTGGAGATCCCAAATAGTAAGTTGGTGTTGATTCCTTGAGAAAAATGGTTTAGACTTAACTTTAATTCACAACTATGTCTATTTAGTCAATGTTTTTTTCCGAACACAAGCAATTAAAAGGGGTGTTTGACAAACAAGTTCCTTAACAGTCTAAGTTAAGAAGTAAACAAAATTAGATGTTGAGTTTTTATCAAGTTGTGAGAATAACTTGGGTATATGTGTTCCCTACAGGTTCATAACGTCGTATTCCTAGCAATATCGGTTCTTTCCTAGTGTTTTACATGCAAAGTGGTAAGTTAGATATCTTTAGTCCTTGGCCCAGCATCTAAAGAATTTTATCCCACATCTTGGTACGGCTACGTCTGTATAATTTAGTTACCCTAACCTTTTCCTCATATTATACATCATAATTGATGTATCGCTTAGTTATTTTTTCGCACCAATTAACACTAGACTATTAGATAGTGTCCTACTAAATATATGCTGATAATTATTTTTCTATTCGTACCACCTTGGTTAGACAAGTAGCGAAAAAGGCGAGGTCTTACGCGTGCACTCGTTAAAAAAGACTTCGAAGCGAAAGAATTATCAATACATGCAAAAACACTAGTTTAGAATTGCTTAATTTCTAGTTATACTTTGCTAATTAGCCATGGTTCCCACAACCCTAGTTGTGGATTTAGGTACCCATTTAAGCAAGATCACAATTCATAGTTTTTAATGAAGAAATCATGAACTTACTTAACAATAAGAAAAAACCTAGATCTTCAACTTGAAATTGCAAGAAAATTATTTGAAACACATACAAGAAAATCTATTAATTGCCCATGTTTGCAAAAACCCAATCTCCAAGACACAAAATAGAACAATAACAGTAGCTGGAAACCCCAAAAATGAAATTTAATTCCTTATATTTAGAAAACATAGTCCTAAAAAAGGAATTGAAATAAGAAAAATCATGTTCAAGCATGCGGCTTCAATCGGTGACCTCACTAACAGACCGTCAATCAATCCACGATCCGTCAACTGCCTCCTTCAGTTAGGACTTTTAAATATTTTTGCTCCACCGGGTATCACCCTTTTTGAATCAAATGACGGACCAAAAGTACGGTACATTGATCCATATACGGTCTGTCTATGCTACTTCATAGCTCCATACTTGGAATCTAGAAAAGTGAGGTACTGGAACATTCTTTGAACCAATCGACAGTCACAAGTACGGTTCGTTGATCAATCAACAGACTGTTGTTTGCTCTTTTTGTTCCACACTTAATTCAATTTCCCTGATCTTCTGTCATAGCCTAAATTGTATATCGACGGTCACCACCTACGGTCCATCGATCAGACGATGGACCGTCGATGGCATTCTTAGGTCATCTTCTACAATTTTACAGTTTCCTTCTACTCTTTCAACCTGGAAATCTTTTCTGCAAAACAAAACATAAAACTTGTTAAAACTACTACAAAAAGGCTCTAGAAACACACAATTCTTATGTAAAATGCATTGAAAATACAGTGAAACCACGATACATAAACACCCTCAACATAAATTCATTGTTTGTCCTCAAGCGAAGTATTATGACTCAAATCAACATTTGTACAAAATTTTACAAATTTAAGATCTAGCAATCACATGTCTATCAATCTCGACTCTTTCATTAATTTAATGCAGGCTTACGCTCTCAGCTTTGACAAGCTAACTCATGTGGATAACATCATAACACACACTCACCATGCAATAGACACTTCTACTGTTTTGCCTCTCACAGAGGTACCAACTTTCTGATACCGCAACTAGTGCCCTACTTTAAAAGAAATGATCATTTTTCACACAGTGGTTATGAATTTGGGTATAGGGATCTTTGTTCAATACTCGCACTCATAAACAAGTTCAAATACAATTAGTACTCTCCTTCGTGGTCTTTCCCTTATTTTGACTTCTTAGGTTCACCATACTATACTCTAGGATCATGGTAGGACATTCTTGGCTTGTAAAGTATGCTCAGGTCAAGTCATGTACATTTTGGTACATTTTTAGTGACTTTTTCCCTCCTTGACATTACTTCTAAGATTCCTACATCTTTTAATTGCCTTTCACCCTATTTTTCTTCCCTTTTCTTTTTTGGCTTGCTCCCTTTTTGGATATGACTTTCACTTCTTCTGCGTCTTTTTTTCTTAAACCTCTTTTATTTCTTATGTTTTATTTTTATTTTCATTTTCAATGAATTGATAATTTCCCAAAGTCAGATATTTTGCTCACTTAAACTTTTCTTTTCAACATCCAACTCTTTTCGTAGCCATTTTGGGTCTTCACTCATAATAGCCACCCTCAACTCATGACTTTTCCATGAGTTGAAGTACACAATACCCGCACTTGGGTCATGGCCAAGATAAGGTCACTTACTACATTAGTCACCCTCAAATTAGACTTTTAGCCTTAGTGAAGTGCATATATCCAAGGAGGGACTAGGCCAAAAAATTAGACCCTTGAAAGGTGAGTTGGTGAATAAAAAAAAATTGTCTATGACAGGATCAACATATTTGAATCAAAAAATTGTCATGTAGAGAACCCGACTAGTATTTGGGGTCAATCAAACTAGACAAGTGGTTTATACTTAACTTTAATTCAGAATTATATCTATTTAGTCAATGTATTTCTTAAAACAAGTAATTAAAAGGCGGCGTTTTCAATAAACAAGTTCGTTATATAGTCCAAGTTAATCGGTAAACGAGATTAGATGTTGAGTTTTGATCAAGTTATGATAATAATTAGGGTGTATGTGTTTCCCTTATGTTCATAACGTTGTATTCCTAACGATAAAAATTCTTTCCTAGTGTTTTACATGAAAAGTGGTAAGTTAGATATCTTTAAATCCTTGGTCCGACATCTAAAGAATTTCACCCCATACCTTGGTCCAGATACGTGAGTATAATTTAATAACACTTACCTTTACCTCGGAATTACATCATTATCGATGTATTTCTTAGTTGTTACCTCGCACCAATCGACACTAGCCTAGAAGATAGTATTCCCTAAATTTATGTTTATCATACTTTTCCTATTCCTACCTCCTTGGCCGTCCAAGTAGCAACAAGGCGAGTTCTAATACGTGCACTTGTTAGAAAGACTTCTAAGCGAAAGAATTATCAGTAGATGCAAAAACACTATTTGAGAATTGCTAAATTGCTAGTTATACTTTGTGAATTACCCATGGTTCCCACAACTATTGTTTTGCATTTTGTTATCCATGAACTAACTTATCAATAACAAGACACTCAGAAATTCAGCTTGAAATTAAAAGAAAATTCTTGAAAACAAATATGTAATTGATTAATTGCCCAAGTTAGCAAAACCCAATCTCTAAGACACAAAAAAGAACAATAACAATAGTAGCTAACCCCAAAAATGATGTTTTAATTCCCTTTATATAGAAAACATAGTCCTAAAGAAAAGGAATTGAGATAAGGAAAGCTCAATCTAGGTACCGCAACTTTGATCAAAATGGTCCATTGACTACCTTTATCAGTCAAGACTCGGAAATATTTTAGCTCCACCGAATAGCACCCTTTCTGAATCAAATGATACACAAGCAATATGGTTCATCAATCCATCTATGTTCCGTTGATCCTTCTATGGCCCATTGATGCTCCTCCTTATCTCTATCTTAGAATCTTTAAAATTCAGGTGCTGGAACCTTCTTTGAACCAATCTGCCGTTCACCTGTACGGTCCGTCGATTTCTCGTGGTTCCACACTTGGTCAGATTTCTTTGATTTTCTCCCATATCCTGAACTTCACATTGATGGCCACAACCAACGGTCCATCAATTAGGCGATGGAACATCGATGGCCTTCGTAGGTGATCTCTGCAACTTTTTAGCTTCCTTTTACGCTTTCAACCTAGACATCTTTCATGCAAAACAAGACACAAAACTTGTTAAAACTACTACAAAAATGCTCTAGGAACACACAACTCTTAAGTATAATACATTAAAGATACCGTGAAACCACGGTACGTCAATATTGTTAGGAGAATTATTTATTTCAATGATTCTCTTGTCAATGATTTATACATGGGATATTCTTATATAGAAGTTCCTTTGAAAAAATTTCATTTCATATACAAGGAAAGCTTTGGTAAAATTGGAACAATAAAATCATATCAATTCTCACTCTTCTAAATGGAAGTTTCTAGCACTACAAAGGAAAACAATAAATTCTAAGATTTCATGAATAATTCTTAATAAATAAAGCAAAGGAAATAATATTTAGTGTGATTATTAAATTACCAATTATTTCCAAGATGAAGGTTTGCAAAATAATAAGCCAATCAATTTATGTTCTTTTAGTAAAATTCAACTCAAGGACTTGTGTAAAACTCTAGGTGTTGGTTTCCAAATTTGAATGCAAATCAACTATGAAGGTTTTTTTTTAATTTTAAATTTATGAAACTTTAACTCATTGATTTGGTTATTCCTCCCGAGGGAGTCCTACAAATCATACCTTCAGTGGATTGAAATAACAAAAGGCCTTAGGATAACATCAAAATGGAGTTGCACATGACCTTGCTATGCAACTTGTTTTATCGAAAGAAACAAAGTCAAGAAAATATATTAAGAGTGATATTGTTGGACTCATGAAGACTTCAACTCTCCTCGTAAAATTTGGCAAGCCTACACGTTGACAAGTATCAAAAAATAAAAGCATACTCTTGAATACTTCAAGTCTTGTCGCCAAACTTTGGAAAGCCTACACGTTGACAAATCTCGAATAAAGGGCCTTTTGTGGACACATAAGTTGTATTAGATCAAATTCATACAAATTTGTATGAATTTCATGTTCATTTGGGCTGAATGATTTATTTCGGGTTTAAAAATTAATAAGTCCATTTTATTAAATTCAAATCCAAGGTCCATTTCACCTTGAAGCCCAAACTCATGCCACATGTCACAATGACTATGCATCAAAAACCAGTAAGGCAGTGTCACGTGTCCAAATGATATGGTAGCCATAATCAAGTGCAAGAACCAATCACATCATGCCATGTATTTAAAAAATGACATATTTTGGTCAATCATATGATACATTTTCCACCCCTATAACTATAAATGGGGGATGGAATTGACATTCAAAGGGATCAAGAAAATTCTTCAACAAGCATTCTCCAATTGAAAAAAGCAACACCATCAAGTACATAGGTCTTCGAAAGGGTGATCAATGGAGTACTGTCCAGAGATTTACATGAAATAACGAAGTGATTTCTAACATTTTTGGAGATCGACAACATCGCAAGGAGGTCTGTATCATTCGATAATTTAGGATATATGCTACTGATGGCCCTCAAATCTTGGAAAAACTTAGGAGAGAGAGTGAAGAGAACAACATAAATGTATTCACACGATTCATCAATAAAAATAACATTTTAATTTTATTTATTATGCTTGCAATCGATTTTAAACATTTAAGGAAATTGGTTGCGAACAGTATATAATGTCTTTGAGATGAAAAATAAAATAAAAGGTTGGGAAGTAATCTATTATCAAAGTTATTTGATTATAATTTCTATAAAATTAGGTATAATATGCCAAAGAAAAAGAAATTATATATTAACGTTGCGGTAATATTTTATTAATCTCGTCTAAAATTAGATTATTTGAATTTTTGTGTATAGTTATTAAGATATTGAAGCTTGACGTTCACACACACAGACACACACACACCCCTCCAAACTCTTTTCAAGTAAGATATATTTTATAGCTAAAAAATATTCAATATTTTTTTGTAAAATAATAATTTATTGATAATATAAACTTTATGTTATTACTTCTCAG
This sequence comes from Solanum corneliomulleri, assembly GCA_027704805.1. Taxonomy (NCBI): domain Eukaryota; kingdom Viridiplantae; phylum Streptophyta; class Magnoliopsida; order Solanales; family Solanaceae; genus Solanum; species Solanum corneliomulleri. The sequence goes on along the minus strand of JAKWIY010002703.1, from coordinate 85,136 downwards.
ATCCATTATACTTGTCGTCCACACTAAAAGTATATATGATCCAACATAATTTTTCATTTTAACTAATTAATATATAATTGGTTGTTTGTTTCCCATTTTACTCTTTATTATAAATATGGACCGTTAATAATTTTATGCAAAAAAGAGATCCATTAAATAGAGAGTGGTTATACGAAAAATCACCCTCTAATTAATATTTTTCTTAGGTGATATGTAAAACAAAAAATGAAAAACATGGAACAAAAGATGGTACAACTTATATAATAAATTGACATAAATTGTTATTATTAACCCAAAATCACTACCTCAAAAATAATGATTAGCGGCAATTAATTCCTTATTGCCGCTAAAGATGTATTTTTAGCAACAACTTGTCGTTTTTGTATATGTCCCTAATGCCTTTAGCGAGATGGGTTCTATGGAACTCAACTAATGTTGGTAAAAAATTTAGCACTCTTTATTAATATCAATAATTATTGCAGCTAAAAGTTCTTTTTTGTTGTAGTGAATTCCTCATATTCCAAATGTTGCTTATACCAAGCGTAAAGATTTTTTATATTTTGATTGAATTCGGTAGTTTAACTTTTTGTAAGATTTCTCCAACTTTAGGACCTGGGTGAATAAAGAGAATTCATGAATATGATTAAATTAAAATTAATTGACATATATGGGATAAAAAAATTTATAAACATACTAAACATATACAAAATAGATTGTTTTATTCTAGACGGTTTGATCATTCTAACAAATGCACGGACTAGGTCCGTGGCTGTTCTCTCGTCCAGATATATAAAGCGGTACAACTATAAACTAATGTAATGTTTTCGTGTCAGAGGTTGGTGAGGCGTCAGTGTACTCCATAAAAGAAAATGGACAAAGTTTTTATCCAACTATCAATAACTCTTTATGGTTAACTTAGTTAACATGAAAAACAACAAATTAATTCATTCATCAAAAAATGAAGTGACATTTCAAGGGACATCGTACTTTTATGATTGCTGACATAAAAGGGTAACAAGACAGTTATCAGAAAAGCTGCTACGGTAAGTGCAGAACTTTTCTAAATAGCAGAGCTTCAGCCAAAAGAATTATCTCAACGAGTTTCTATTGATTTATATAATCTTTCAAAAATACTCGAACTCAAGATTTGGCAAACTAAAACATGGAGTTTCTCTAAAAATTCACAAGCTTGAAAAAAAAAGGTCATGTTTAAGGAAAATTACTGCTTATATCAACAAAGTACCAGAAGGAATGGTGAAGCATCTTGTTGTATTTAGAGTTGTGTATCCCATGATCATAAATTGTAAATCTACTCCTAATTTATAAAGGATAGTAAGCTCAGTTGCTTGTCTAAGTCTTAGGTTGAGTCGTATTAACTAGAGTTAGTTAGTCGAATCATCTTTGTTTTAGTCAAGCCTTTTACACCATTATTTTGTTGATTTCTTGGATAGAGCTGTCTAAGAGTGTCAACTAGAGTTTGTTAATGTGTGGTGCAGCAAAGTTTCTGCTCGTTTATGCTCTTGTCTTGGAGATTGGAGCTAGTGGCTGGAGTTATCCTTGTGGAGGCTCTTAAATCTAGATCAACTTGAGTTAGTGGGTTTAGTGGAAAATAGGTTTAGTCGTAAGTCATCTCCGGCCACCTAAATTTTTCCGCATAATTTCCTTAGACACTTCAACTTATCCTTGTGCCAATTGAACACCTTATGTGTTCAAGAATATTCTATTGGACACATAATGCTGACATAATGGATGGTTCACTTTCTTTGAGTGTGTTTAGTCATCAAAAACTAATTATTTTTACTATTTTCCCCTTAATTATTCACCTGAACTAATTTTAAAAAACTAATTAACAAAAAATAATTATTTTTACTCTTTTTCCTATAATTTATGCACCAGAAATAATTTTAAAAAATTAATTAACAAAAACAAAAAAGGAGCAAACGTCTTCTTCCCCATCCCTGCAACATTCCAAAAGTATATATAGTTTTAAAATATTGGTTTTGCGGAGGGATGGTCGGTGGATTTAGTTTAAATTGACGAATAAATCACCAATTCACCCTTTGATCACTTCATCGCCATCTAGCGCGTAGTCCAAGAATCTTCATGTTCGGAATCTTTGGGCGACAAGGTGTTGCTTCGCGGAACTTCTCGATGATGCGCTTACTACTGCTTTCTACCACCAATTTCATCCTTTGCTTGAGGACTCAGCACAATGGATGAAAAGGAAATCTTCAAGCCTATCGGTGAGTAACCAAGTTGACTCGGCGATCCTCTGGCCTTAATTTCTTTATTATTTTCATCCTTTTTGTTCCTTTTTTCCAAGTAGTGTTCATGTTTTCCCTTAAACTCAAAATACCTTGAAAGACTATCATGTGAAGCCCCCTATATGCATGAATGTCTCCTTAAATACCTATATCATTACATGTTGACTTATTGGGTCATGTTGAAAAGGAAAGGTCTCTATTTTTTGCAGTCTTGAGGAACACTTTTGCTTTGTAAAACATCATCTTTCTTGAAATTCGCCACACTTCATCCTTCACAACCACTACACTATTATTTTATCAAAATAAGCATAAAAGACAATAAAAGGTATTGGATTGCCTCTTAAATAGTGCCTTAGTTAATGTCGTGGCACGACACAAATTCTCTCATTCATGCTTTATTTTTAGGATCAACCTTAGTATTACGAGGTGTCCCTGTATTCTTAGTCATATGCAGATAAGGTAGTTCATAGACATGAAATTCTCAAATATTATGATGGATTTGAAGTGAGTGTAACGACCCTAAAAAAGAACTAGGTGATATAGATCCTAACATGTTTGTCGGGACCTTATATGGTCTTAGATAGTTAATAATAATGTTATAAGTCTGTTTTAGAAGTTTGGAAGAGTTTAAAAGTAGAACGTCCAAAACGTTCAAAAGTTAGCCTTTATACGTGCTTGTGTATCCTTGTATGTTGTGTTTGTTCTAAGGTATTTTTAGTGTCTAAAATCAGTTGGGATGACCCTATTACCTAGAGGGACATATATAGGGTCAAAAAGTCAGAGAACGATGGCCCAAGGACCAGCCTAAGGGTCCCAAGCAGGACCCAAATATGGGTCAATCAAGTTGCCGAGGCAGCCAGGATTTATAAGTTGTTGCGCGTCCCGCCTACCACACTTAAAGGGAAAAATATTTGTCCTGTGAGCGGGTCCATCACAAACCATTCTATGTCAAAATTTGATTGAACCAAGAATCGGAGAAGACCCCGCAACACACAGTGACATCCTACATTTGGTCGCATATTTTTTAAGTCAAATTTAAATTGGTTAAAAGATCTAATAAGTGTTGGGATCTTTTGGGTTCTTTGGGAATCTTTTATTGACAGTTATTGATCCTTTTTAAACCCCAGAACTGACCAATCAATGCAAAAACCCTCAACTCAAAACAAAACCTCTCCATTCCTTCTTTCTAAAACCTCCATTGTTAAAACATTGACGTTCCAAGGAAGAAGAAAGATTATTCATGTTTTCCTCCAACAATTTCGTGGGCTAATCTTCTATATAAAGGTATGTGTCACGACCCAAAACCGAGCCGCGACTGGCACCCACACTTACCCTCTTATGTGAGCGAACCAACCAACCTAAACTCGAACATTTCAGTATAATAATGACAGAAAGTAATGCGGAAGACTTAAACTCATTAATAAAAACCAATTCGGTAACTTCTAAATTCAACATCTATTATTCCCCAAAATCTGGAAGTCATCATCACAAGAACATCTATGATCAAATTACTAGACTAAGAGTATTCTAAAAGGCTAACACAAGTAAAAGTTAGTCTGTGCCGGAACTTCAAGGCATCAAGACATGAGGAAGAAGATCCAGCCCAAGCTAGAAGCATTAGCTCACCCTGAAGATCCGGTGTGACGAAGACTGGCTAGAATTGCGATTGAGTTGAAGACGACGGCACGTTTGCTGCACTCCACAAATAACAAGAAGAAAACATAAAAGTAGGGGGTCAGTACAAACACAAGTACTGAGTAGATATCATCGGCCAACTAAAAATAGAAGACAATATATATCAAGTAATATTATAAAACCAACTACAATACTCAACATGCGACATTTACCATTATCATAACTCTTGGTCATAACACCAAGCACATCAATGAGGACTCACGCCTCCCCATCATACTCATTTGGGAATTAGGTTCATTAGATTGAATTTATTAACATATTTCAAGATTCATTATCCTTATACCCCTCGTGTCGGTACGTAACACTCCGCTCCATATACTATCCTGGTGTCGGAACGTGACACTCCGATCCTCATATACTATACTGGTACCGGAACGTGGCACCCGATCCATATACTATCCTGGTGTCGAAACGTGACACTCCGATCCTCATATACTATCCTGGTACCGGAATGTGGCACCCGATCCATATACTATCCTGGTGTCGGAACGTGACACTCCGATCCTCATATACTATCCTGGTACCAGAACGTGGCACCCGATCCATATACTATCCTGGTGTCGGAACGTGACACTCCGATCCTCATATAATATCCTGGTACCGGAACGTGGCACCCTATCCTCTATTTCTATCCTGGTACCGGAACGTGGCACCCGATCCTCTAATCTCACTACTTTCGTTCATCAAGCCTTCTTTTATACCAAGGCATCATCATTAACAAAGTAGATTAGGGTTTCTTCAAGATTTAGGATTCAACATATTCATCATACTTATTTTATCACAATTACATAATCATATTCATGCAAGCATACAATTAAGCATATAGAAGGGTTTACAATACCACCAACACATATCATTTTCTATTAAGAGTTTACTACGAATAGCATGAAATAACCATAACCTACCTCCACCGAAGATTAGTGATCAAGCAAGCAATTTCCCAGAGCTTTGTTTTCTCTCTTCCTCGTTCGATCGATCCTCTCTCTCTCTCTTGTTCTTTCTATTTTCTTATTAAAACCCTCTTCCTTTACCCTAATTAGCATATAATTAAGAATAAAAGATGGCAATAATAACCCACTAATTAACTTAAGGTTACCTCTTTTAACCCCCAAGTAATTAGACTTATTAACATTAACCCACTAACTGTATAATTAAAGCAGGAATAGTCCAAAACGTCCCTTAAAACATTTAAAGAAATCCGACCCAGACTGGGATTACGCAGTCTGAGACGGCCCGTCGTGCCTGGGACGGTCCGTCCTGCTGCTCCGTCACAGAGTTCAGAGACTCAATTTCCTTGAAGAGTCTGTGACGGCCCGCCGTGCCTGCGATGGTCCGTCCTGCCATTCCGTTACGAAGTTCAGAGAGTCGATTTCAGTACCCAATTTCAGAATTTCTAAGTGTTTTGAAACGAGACCCTGCGACAGTCCGTCGTGCCAATGACGGTCCGTCGTGGGGTCCGTCGTCTCAGCCAGTTTTCCAGAAATAAAATCTGCTGCTCAAAACAACTAAACAGGTCGTTACAGTGTGGTTCTTCATCCTTGAATCCTCTTTATTTCAAGGAGTCCATTAAAATGGTTTTTGAAGATGATCAAATACATGAAATCATCAATTCTAAATTCTAGCCATTGGTTATTGAATAAAAAAAATTTAATTGATGATTTTTTATTCAATTAGGTTAATTGAATGGTTTTAGATCAAAATCTTTATGAAACCATGCAAATCAAAAATTCCTATTTTTGTCTATAATATGGGGGCTTTGATCATGACTTTATAGGATTGAATTCCTATATTGATTGTATTGGCTATTTATATATGTATTAATCATATTAGAATTGTATATAGGTTTCCTTAATTTGAGGATTTTCATATGGTGTATTGTTATATCATTTCATGCTTTAATTATTTGTTTGGATTGATGTATATGGCTATTGGTAAGAGACTCTGTGAATTGAATTGGTTGAGAAGACCAAGGACTGGTGATGATAATGATGAAATGGTGGTATGTTGACCTAATTATCTCTATATTGTGTAGTATAGGTAATGCATTGTGTTGATTGGTATGGTCCACTTATGGTGGTGGTTCTTATGTGTTATAATAGTAATTAACATGGTCTTGTCGGCATTATTAGGTAAATTGTGATGTTATCATGTTATAACATGTATATGATCAATATAAAGGATTATATGTATATGTTTATTTGAGGTTGAAGTATGAATTCTCCTCATTGTTTATGTGTGATCATGATGGAGTAGGGTGATGTCTCTAGTTATGAACTCTCCTAATTGATTATATGTTATCATGATGGAGTAGGGTGATGTCTCTAGTTATAATGTTAGTGTATATTGTTAGGTTGACTTTGTTGTTCCTACATGATACTTGACTATTGTTGTAAAGGTGACATGAAGATGATTACCGTTTTTGTGTCTTGATTGGTATACTATGTCTCTCTACTTAATGCATGCTAATTATGTGAATATGAACATCATGACTTAGTAGGCTTAATCACATTTGTATTGTATGTGTATGGATGAATATTGAATGTAAGTATAGGATCAGTAGACCTAAGATAGTTCCCTTCCAAGAATGACTAGTAAATGACCTTGAATAAGTAAAGAAGCTCTAGTATGTGGAACCTTCAATATTGAAAGAAGGTTGTGATATCCTTGAAGTTGAAAGTAGTAATAGTATACTTCTTGTGTGAACGGTGGACTAAGGGATAGGTTGGCCGGAACATCATTGTCACATCCGGAAATAGCCCCTAGACATAACAGGCGTCATTGTCCTCTTTGAGGGTAAGACTAGCCTCTTATCTTACATCGTTACATTCATAGGTCAAATTTAGCAAAAAAATTAAAACTTTTTATTACTTCTAATTGGAGGTTTATGTAGACCTCTACATACACATAGTATATATATATCGAGTATACATAGACCCTTCGTATAGGAAAATTACTTAATCTTTTACTTTTATTGAACATAAATATATAGAATATAATATAGTCTCAAAATAGTTGTCTCATCTCATACTATCGACTACGAGTATATCAAATTTTGCCTAGCCCATACAACAATACAATAAGACCACATATAAGTCATACAATATTTGGCACTCAAATGAAAGGAAAGAAACATAATAGTCTGAAAACTAAAGCAACATCATAGGCTTGATAGTGGCATTTCCGTCAGAAAGTGAGGACCTACCCAACTTGGATGATCAAGAATTCCAAGGCTTCTTTAAAGTTGTCTCCAGAAGTCTTTCAATGACCGAAACCTAAAATGTTGGCGAAAAGGAATAATGGGTTAGTACACCACTTGTACTATGTATGAGACCATATGCACACATATTATGAAATAATGCTAAGAAAAGGGACATTTCAATAAGCATGCACTTTTTATTGAAAACCTTTATGCACATTCAACAAGACCATACCAACCAATAGAACATGTTCATTAAGTCATAGGTATGTACATTACAAAAAGAACAACCTCAAGTCTAGTCAAGACAATACATATATTATATAGTTGAATAAATAGTCAACTAACTCTATCATAGTGTCATAATAGCAACAAGCATGAACAAGAGTACATTTCAATATAACCAAAGCAAGAAACTTACCCATGAACCCCTATCAAGTCAACAAGTTCAATGACCAAGCAAATCCGCATAACCTTACTCAATTAAGTAACCCAACAAGAATCATTACCAACATCCCACTTCACATAGCATGGCATTTAAGCGTACATATCATCATACATTTATAATGTAGACCAACACATATTCATAAATGAAACTAATCAACATATAGTATCAACAATGTGCAAGTTCATCATATACATATCATATACCATCATAAGCATATTCATACATAAGAACATCCTCCTAAGACATTCCTCATGCTAACTAGTGCAATACTTAGGTAGAGTCTCATACCCCTACATAGACTAATCTAACCCCTTAGGTTATCCTAGTTAGAGTTCATTCCTTTAATTCATTTTACCTTTTGGGAACATCTTGCCCTAACCGACGTAAATCATATGAGCTAATGTGGAATCCAATGTCATGGAACCTTACACCGAAAGAAGGTGGAGTACTTGCCAAGGTAGTACCAAAACATGAGCATAAAAACTACGTGGATGTACTAGCTAGTATTCCTATGGGATACATTCATTATAGTCTCCAATATCAAGAGTACATTAGTGATCCTACCTTCCCTATGTGGGAAGGGACATTCCTCACTCTACTTCACTCGAAGCGAAGCTAGAGTCCCTTTTGAAATGTCTTTAATGTCTTTAGTAATCATCATAACTTATTGTAGGTCATAGGGTCTAAACCTTGTATATTAATCATCATAATATCTAAACAAGAATTGCATGAGTATAATCCTTTCATTTTAATTCATATAAGTGAGGTTAGCACAATTGCATATCACTTCATGATAAGGCACATTGGTAAATCATTCACCATCCTTATAACATTTACATCATAAGCCAACACCTCACAAACCATATTCAATACATTTCAATTCAACATCATACCACCCAATAAATCCTAATACAATGCATGCTCCAATACAACATCATAACTTAGTCACAATTAACTATAATTTGAAGTAAAGGATAGGGATCACAAGACTTACCAAGAGTCCTTCATAATTCATCATCAAAGTCTTACCATGAACCCTTGATTCAACACAATTAGTGTATAATATCATCATGATTCAATGACCAGCATCATAATAAGTCTCAAAGAATTACGACATCACAATTCAATACTAATTCATAGCTTAAGACAAGATACTTAGGCCACAGCATACTTCATAACCTAGATCACTTCTCAACAACTAGCATGAAAGGATTATAACTCATCATAATCTATTAATGATTGATACAAGAACATCATCTCGTAGTAATTCAATCAATAACCAAGTCAATTGAACAAACATTACACAATTCATATCAAGATCATAACCTAGGGTTACGGGGTGAAGGTCATCTTCTAAAAACTAAATCAAACCATCAAGATATTTAATAATTAAGTTAAAATACTTGTTAATCCATTCATACTATCCAAAATAAATCATAAACAAAAAAATTCACAACATCAAATTCATATTGAATGAAAACCCACTTGAACCAACTTTTGAAATCAATTTCATGGAACCCTTTATGAAAACAGGTCCCAAAAGTGAAAGAGATCTCATACCTTACAAATTTATGAAGATTGATGGTGAAAAATGACTCTTTCCACAAAATTTCATGAATTTCAACTTAAAATTTAATCAAATAGGCTAAGGCATGCTAGTATTTCATTGAACTAGTTTCCGGACGTCATGGACATTCTTGGACGTTTTTGTTACTTGACTTCCTAAATGACTTATATTTGTTAAAATGGACCTTAAAACAATGTCTAACCTTTTGACACTTATGTTAGGCTCTAGAACACATCTTATATTTTTGAGTGATACATTTTTTCCATTTAGGAATATTCATCCCTTAATGACACTAAAATCTTTTGAAAGGAAGGAATAGACTCAAGACTAGCAGCCCAACCAACAATGATACGTAACAATATGAGTAACAACACCAATCATATCATTTACATAAGGTAATTCAAAAACATCAGTTAACACACATAAAGATCAACATTACATTATGAGGAATATCCTTCTCACAACAACAAGACATTACATTATGAGGAATATCCTTGTCACAACAACAAGATCTCAACGTAGCATTTATGAGTCAATTATGCCAAAGTTCAACTTACCAACATGCTACAAATCATTTCATAAAGACTCACCATATAAAAATGCACAACATAACTCAGACAAGCAAAATTGCAAATTATTATCATACTTCATTGTAACATTCCAAAAAATGTACTCTTCTAGTGAAGAGCCTATTAAGTTTTACGAATCAGTATTGGGGGTACATAGGCATATCAATGCCCAATATTGAGTAATATTGGGCATATTAGAGAATATTGTATTAAGGGTGTTAGCTAATTTCTATGTATTAAGATATACTTTGATGTTCAAATGCCCCAACCTTGTTTGGGAATTGTACCTGCAATGAAGATCCTAAGCTAAAATATTAATTTCTTAGTTGTGCATATTAGGTACGAGGCATTCAAGTGTCAAGCCTTGTTACCATAGCACATGATCATTTAAAATGATCATGTACAGTAAGCAGTGCCTAAGGATATAAAGAGGATCCTTGGGACAACAATAAATAAGAAGCAACACATGTGCTAACTAGCCAAGGAACAAGCCAACCAAATTTTGTAAGGGCGGTTGGGGGGCAGGCGCGCGCACGGCTCAATCCATGTGGGGCCTAGATTCATAACCAATTCTAGGCTCTAACTAACTTACCTAAATATCTAACTGACCTAGGACTAACCGATATTAACTAACTAGTGTGCCCAAAATCCTAAAACCTAACCGGATGACAATAACAAGGTAACTAACTAAAGAAACATCCTAGTACCTAACCTACGATGGTCCAAAAAGGTTGGATATGGTCTTAATGACTTAGGGGTACTTTAGTAAATATCCTAGGTCACTTAATTAATTAAATTATCAACATAATTAATTAATGAAAAATCAAAGTCAAGGTCGAGACCCTTAGAAAAATTTTAGATTTGGCTAACTCAAATGGTCTCCTATTTTTAGTCAATTTAGGAGGGGCATTTTGGTAATTAGCTAATTGATTTGTTTAATTAAGTTAATTTGCCTCAGTTGAATTAGTCAATATCAGTTCCTAAGAAATAAACTCACATTCAACCACTAGAAACTCACAATTGAAAATAGCAAATAAAAAGCAAGAAAAACAGAAAATACTCTCGAGTTCTCTTAAGCAATTTCAAGGCTATTCTTCAAGATTTTTCGTGCAAAGTTGAAGGTGATCTTGGTAGATTCAATTCTAAAGTAAGGTATGGGTTTTCTATCTTGGATTCCTTTCTCCAAGAGGCTTTTCAAACATTTTGAATTGAAGAAAACAAAACTAGGTTTGTTCCCAATGGAACGAATGTTCATCTCCCTAGTTCTCCCTATTTCCAATTTTAATAGGATTTATAATGCAAATCTCGAGCATGTTGTTGGTATGTGGTGCTAACTGATCATTATGTCTAGGTTTCTTGGTTTTATAATGTAAAAGGAGACCTATAGGTTAGATTTGTATTATTAGAGTATTATTTAAATGAGATAAAGAATGCTGTAATGGCTAATTGTGTTAGAGGAGATGAAATTTGTTATGAGTCGTTCTTGAAGTTTAGTTCACTATTATAAGTTGTTCATTTAATTTTTCCTATAGGATAATCAAAGGATAAAAGTTGATTGATTAACATGATGAACTACTACAATATATTCATGAAATAATTGACTTGGCTAGCGATAATATCATAGTTTGATTTATGCCAATAAATTGGCTTACAATGTTATTTCCAAAATATGATACAAAAAGTGGCTAATGACTAAGTTATACCAAATTAAACATGACCAATGTAACTCAAAGAATTCATAACCAAGGGTATTGCCAATCACTGGGACAAGTCCCAACATACCCTATGCAATGAACTATGAGTATAGTAGTACATTAAATAAGTATATAACTCTCATAAAGAATGGTGTAAGGCTACCAAATGACATTTATAAGGTGAGTAATGACATAACTAAAAGCTTACTAGTTATGAAATTGACTAAAATGGGGTGTTATAGAAAGTGAGACAAGTCTCACTTTCGCCTAAACGATATTGTTAAAGATACTCACATAAGAGGGTGTTAGAAGTCATCAGACAAGTCTCATTAACACCATCAATATAATGTAAGGTGTAATTTCACATTCATCAAATAAAGAAAGGGATGACAAGTCATCCATTGAGTTAAGCATACCTAATATTAGAAGCAAGATTCCATAATGTATGAGTCAAGTCTAAAAGTTATAAAGTATAAGAAAATTGAGCAAAGCACTGATAGACTAGGAATGAGCTTATGCAAGCACATGTAAGCCTCATGAGATGAGGCTACCACCAATGTGGATAAGTAGTCTCTGAAAACTCCTAGTCTTTAAACTATGTTGCCAGCATAGGAACTAGCCAATGGATTCCACATAAGAGAGCTAGGTAGTATTCAATTTCACTTTGACAGGTGAACCACCCCTTTCTAGTGTGAGGCAGACACTGGATTTCGTGTTTATCTCACATGATCTATGTCAGTTAATGCTCAAAAAAAGTATTCAGTTTCACTTTAGCCATGAAACACCTCTTTTCGGTGTGTGGAAGATACTGGACTTGGTTTAACTTTAGTCGATGAACCACCCCTTTTTAGTGTGGGGCAGACATTGGATTTCAAGTTAACTCAGATGATCTAGGTTCACTCTGATAGGTGGACCACCGCTTTTCAACGTGGGGCAGACGCTGGATTTCATGTTAGCTCACATGATCTTAATGTTAACGATTTGTTTAAGAAAATAATAAAGATAGAAGAAGAAATGTAAATTCAAAGTGAACTAAGAAAGCAAGATCATCAGTTGTTGATACTAATGAAGTATTAACACGTTATTGGCTTATGACAATAAAGATATCTTTTCCAGTATCTTCACATTATGCAAATGATAAAATAAAGGGCATAGCCAAATAAGATTGGCTTATAATGACTTCTTATATTATGGAAATAATCAAATAATGGGCATAGACAATAAAGATTTGCTTATAAGAGCAAAAACTTAATAACTCATTAATTGAACTATGAATATACGCCCCAGCATATTCATAATATTAAAAGGATTAAATAATTGCCCTAGCCAATAAAGATCGGATAATAAAGATTTCATGCCCAATTTAACAAGAATGGAAAGAATAACTTATGAGTAAGGTAGTCAAATCATTTCCTTAGTCTTTTCGATTACTTAATTGATTCATTGTAGGTATGGGACTACAATGAATCATTGCACTCATAAGTAAAACATAGGATCAAAGTAGATCATTGAACTACACAACGAAAAGAAGAAAAGACTGAAAAAATAAACTAAGGCATGGGAGTAGAGCTCTAGGCCTAAGAGGGAGCAAAAATAATAATTTTTGTTCGAGTTGTTCCAAAATTATGTTCATGATTAAAATGCTCATGTATATTAAGAAGTGCCCAAGGATATAGTAAGTATTATTATGACAACAAGAAATGAGCAGCAACACATGTGCAAGCACATGTCTAACTGGCCAACGGACAAGCCCAACCGAATTCGGTTAGGACGATTGGGGGGGCAGGCGCGCGCACGACTCAAGCCATGTGTAGCCTAGCTTCCTAAAAACCTCTAGGATATAACTAAATTACCTAACTAGCTAAATAACCTAGGGATACCTAAATACACTAATTAGTGTTCCCAAAATCCTAAAACCTAACCAGGTGACACTAATCAAGTAACTAACTAAAGAACCATCCTAGAACCTTAACTAAGATGGTCCAAAAGGGTTGGTTATGGTCCTTATGACTTAGGGGTACTTTAGTAATTACCCTAGGTTACTTAATTGATTAAATTAGTAACTTAATTAATTAATTAAAAATCAAAGTCAAGGCAGAGACCCTAAGAAAAATTTCAGATTTGGCTAAGTCAAATGCTCTCCTATTTTTAGTCAATTTAGGAGGGGCGTTTTGGTAATTAGCTAATTAATTTATTTAATTAAGTTAATTATCCTAAGTTGAATTAGTCAATATCAGTTCGTAACACTTAGACTCACGTTCAACCACTAGAAACTCACGACTCAAAACAGTAAGTAAAACGCAAGAAAAACAGTAAATACTCTCGAGTTCTCTTAGGCGATTTCAAGGCTACTATTCAAGATTATTCATGCAAAGTTCAAGGTGATCTTCGTAGATTCAATTCTAAAGTAAGGTATGGATGTTCTCTTTTGTATTCCTTTATCCAAGAGGCTTTTCAAACATTTTTAATTCAAGAAAATAAAACTAGGGTTGTTCCAAATGAAACGAATGTTCATCTCCCTAGTTCTCCCTATTTCCGATTTTAATAGGATGTATAATGCAAATCTCGAGCATGTTGTTGGTATGTGGTGCTAACTGATCATTATGTGTATGTTTCTTGGTTTTATAATGTCGAATTAGACCTATAGGTTAGATTTAATAATTAGATTATTATTTACATGTGATAAAGAATGTGGTAATGCTAATTGTGTAAGAGGAGATGAAATTTGTTAAGAGTCGTGCATGAAGATTAGTTTACATTTATAAGTTGTTCATTGAATTGTTCCTATAGGCTAATCAACAGCTATAAGTTGATTGGTCAACATTATGAACTACTACACTGTATTTATGAAATAATTGACTTGGCTAGCGATAATATCATAGTTTGATTTATGCCAATAAATTGGCTTACAATGTTATTTCCAAAATATGATATAAAAATTGGCTAATGACTAAGTTATACCAAATTAAGCATGATCAATGTAAATCAATGAATTCATAACCAAGGGTATGCCAATCACTGGGACAAGTCCCTACATACCCTATCCAAATGAACTATGAATATAGTAGTACATTGAATAAGTTTATAACTTTCATAAAGAATGGTATAAGGCTACCAAATGACATCGAGAAAGATAAGGTGAGTAATGACATAACTAAAAGCTTAAAATTTATGAAATTGATCAGAATGGGGTGTTAAAGGAAGTGAGACAAGTCTCACTTGCACCTAAGCGATAATGTTAAAGATACTCACATAAGATGGTGTTAGAAGTCATGAGCAAGTCTTATTGACATTATTATGATAATGTAAGGTTTAAGTTCACAATTATAAAGTAAAGAAAGGGATGACAAGTCCTCCATTGAGTTAAGCATACCTCATATTAGAAGCAAGATTTCATAATGTATGAGTCAACTCTAAAAGTTATAAAGCATAAGAAATTGAGCAAAGCACTGATAGACTAGCAAAGAGCTTGTGCAAGCACATGTAAGCTTCATGAGATGAGGCTACCACGAAGGTGAATAAGTAGTCTCCGAAATATCCTAGTATTTGAACTATGTTGTCAGCATGGGAACTTGATACTGGATTACACCTAAGAGATCTAGGTAGTATTAGGTTTCACTTTTGCAGGTGAACCACCCCTTTTTAGTGTGGAGAAGACACTAGATTTAATGTTTAGATCATATGATCTATGTCATTTAATACTCAAATAAAGTATTAGGTTTCACTTTTGCCAAAAAACACCTCTTTTCAGTGTGGGGAAGACACTAGACTTGGTTTCACTTTAGTCGGTGAATCACCCCTTTTCAGTGTGGGGTAGACACTGGATTTCATGTTAACTAACATGATCTAGGTTCACTTTGATCGATGTACCACCAGTTATCGGCTTATGCCAATTAATATATATGCTCCAGTATCTTCACATTATGCAAATGATAAAATAGTGGGCATAACCTAATAAAGATTGGCTTTAATGACTTCTTAAATTATGCAAATGATCAAATAATGGGCATAGCCAATAAAGATTGGCTTATAAGAGCAGGAACTTAATAACTCATCAATTGAAGTATGAATATATGCCCCAGCATCTTCATAATATGAAAATGATCAAATAATTGTCCTAGCCAATAAATATTGGCTTATAAAGATTTCATGCCCAATTTAACAAGAATGGTAAGAATAACTTGTGAGTAAGGTAGTCAAATCATTTCCTTAGTCTTTTGGATTACTTAATTGATTCATTGTAGGTATGGGACTACAATAACTCATTCCGCTTGTAAGTAAAACATAGGATCAAAGTAGATCATTGAACTACACATTGTAAAGAAGAAAAGATTTATAAATAAACTAAGGCATTGGAGTAGAGCTCTCGGCCTAAGATGGAGCAAAAATAATAATTTTTGTTCGAGTTGTTATAAAATTTTGTTCATGATTCTAAAGTCTTGTGTTCATATAGAAAATGAGTTGTGTTCTTTAAATGCATGAAATTTGTCATATTCATAGTACAGTTCCTAAACAACGAATTAGGAAAGTAATGTGACTTCACTTTCCAGAAATTGCATGTTGTTATAGGAAGAGTTTTCCATGATCATGAATAGTCCTTATGTGTTTATGTACATACACCTATACTTAGTACAAGTTTGTACTAACCCCTATACAATAACTATCTTCATAAGTGCAGGTTCTTCAAGAAGATTGAAGATACGTTGAAGCGGTTCGGACTAGTATCTCCAGACCTTTGGTAGGTCATGTTGAGTTCAAGAATGCTACCTTTATTATTCTAGCTTTAGTAAATTAGAATTATCTATTGTATGTTGTCCCTAGTGTTTCCTTTCAAACAGTTGTTCTAAGTTGTTGTATTAAGGATGTTTGGCAAACTATTATTATATAATGGATTCATTCATTGTGTTTAGTCTAATATAGATGGTTGTTTAGTTGGAGCTATGTAGTATCTCACTCTTATATAGTAATTATATGAAGTCTAATTATACTTTATTAACTTTTAAAAAGCTCTAAATTTTTCACAAATTTAAATGTATGATTCTAAAGAAAGCTTAGAAGAGGCTTGTCGGCGACGTTCAGAGGTTAACGACCCCGGTATCATCTGTGGTCTAGATTTTGGATGTGACATTCACTGTAAGTCACTGTAACAATATCTAAAAATGAACATTCTTAACCAAAAATCAAGAAACTTGAACTTTTAGTCATTATTTTCATTATTAGTAAGAACAACGAACCTTGGTTATCAAATAGATGAGGTTAATGGGACTTCATGATGGCCTCGGCCTCCCATGTTGCACCCTCAACTATGTGATTCTTCCATAACACCTTTACGCAAGCTACATCTTTATTTCTCAACTTCATTGATTGCCTATCAAGGATTTAAACTGAAACTTTTTCATAAGAGAGGTTATCCTTCACACCAAGACCCTCAATGGGAAGAATAGACTCGGAATCAATGATACACTTCTTAAGCATGGAACCATAGAAAATCGGATGAATCGAAGCCAATTAACTAGGACCCACATAACAATGACTCAACTTCCCTTTTCTTGCCAAATATAACCACCTCTTTCATTTGCGAAATCTTCAAATGTACTTCATCACCTTCTTCCAACTCTAAATCTCGTCTACTATGATCGGTATAAGACTTTTGCCGACTATAGGCCGTTTGCAACCGGTTCCTTATGATATGAACTTTCTCCAAAGACTTATAAACCAAATAGAGACCAAGAAGAGAAGACTCACCCACTTCAAGCCATCCCATATGAGACCTACACCTCCTACCATACAAGGCTTCATAGAGAGCCATGGAAATGGATGAATGGAAACTATTGTTATAAGCAAACTCCACGAAAGGAAAATTTTTATCCCAATTCCCTTGAAACCAATGACGCAAGCTCGAAGAATATCCTCAAGGGTTTGAAGAGTACGCTATGCTTTACCATCCATTTGGGGATGAAAGGCGGTGCTTAGCTTCACATTAGTGCCCAACCCTTTTTGGAATGACCTCCAAAACGTAGATGTGAATTGTGCACCCCTATATGATATGATAGATAACGGAATACCATGGCGACACACAATCTCATCTATGAAGATCCTTGCATAATCTTCCACCGAACAAGAAGACTTGACGGGAATAATGTGAACCAATTTGGTCAACCTATCCACAACCACCCATATATAGTCATATTGCCTTTGAGTTCGAGGCAAACCTACTACAAAATCCATATTGATGTCTTCCCACTTCCAAGTAGGAACTTCAATTTCTTATAGTAAGCTACCCAACTTTTGAGGTTCGGCTTTCACTTTTTTGCAATTTGGACACTTCGCAACAAATTCCGCTATGTCCTTTTTCAAACCTTCCCACCAAAATACTTCCCTAAGGTCATGGTACATTTTTTTCAACCCGGATGAATGGAGTAACGAGACCCATGGGCTTCCTCAAGGATCCAGTTCCTCAAACCATCTGCTTTGGGCATACACAACCTTCCTTGAAACCCAATACACCATCCCTCCGTAAGGAGAATGACTTATAAAACTTACCTAAACCGATTCTTTTAAATCCATCAATTTTTTATCAAGGTGATGTTTGGACT
This sequence comes from Solanum corneliomulleri, assembly GCA_027704805.1. Taxonomy (NCBI): domain Eukaryota; kingdom Viridiplantae; phylum Streptophyta; class Magnoliopsida; order Solanales; family Solanaceae; genus Solanum; species Solanum corneliomulleri. The sequence goes on along the minus strand of JAKWIY010002703.1, from coordinate 67,107 downwards.
CCACCTCAACCACCAATGATGAATTGGAGTTATGATGGACCATAAAACCACCATTCGGAGAATCTTCCAACCTCGTACTCAATCTATACAACCTATGAACATCTCTCACTAGGTCTTTCTTGGCTTCCTCTATGTGAGACACACTATCCATGGTTATACGACTTAGAGCATCCGCAACCACATTGGACTTGTTGGGGTGATAGATAACACTCATGTCATAATATTTCAACAATACAAACCACCTCCTTTGTCATACATTCAATTACTTTTGAGTAAAAACATATTAGAGACTCTTGTGGTCGTTATATATGTCAACATGGACACCATAAAAGTAATGCCTCCATATTTTCAAGGAAAACCCATGGTCTTAACTAAAGTTCATGATTTGAATAGTTTCTCTCATGCACCTTAAGTTGCCTAGAAGCGTAGTCTATTACCTTCCCATGTTGCATAAGCACAAACCCTAAACCCACTCAGGATGCATCACAATACACAACTATGCCCTTTGTACCCTCTGGTAAAGTCAACACAAGAGCGGAAGTAAGCCTATCTTTCAAAACATGGAAGTTTCTTTCACATGCCTCCGACCAATCAAATTTCCTACTCTTTTGGGTCAAAGTAGTCAAGGGAAAGGACGCAAAACCATCCACAAACCACAAATTACAACCCACTAGACCAAAGAAAATCCTAATATCAGTTGGAGTCAATGGTCTTGGCCAATTCTTAACCGCCTCGGTTTTTCTTGAATCAAATCTCAACTCTCTCACTAGAAATGATAACCAAGAAACGCCATTGACCTCAACCAAAACTCACAGTTGCTATACTTGGTATAATTGATTCTTTACTTGTAACACCACTCTCAAATGGTTCATGTTATCACCCTCATTTTTTTAATGTACCAAGATGTCGTCAATGAAGACAATGACAAATAAATCTAGGTAACTTCGAAACACCCTATTCATAAGATCCATAAACATCACATGGTCATTTGTAAGATAAAAGGACATTACTAAGAACTCATATTGACCGTTAGAAATGACATTTTTGGTATATCCTCACCTCTTACCATAAGTTGGTGATACCCCGATCTCAAGTGAAATTTAGAAAAGTAGATAGCCCCTTGGAGTATATCAAACAAGTCATCAAGCCGAGGGAGTGATACTTGTTCTTATAGTTATTTTATTAAGTTGGCGATAATCAATGCACATTCTAAGGGACCCATCCTTCTTCTTTATAAACAATATCAGAGCACCCTACGGACAAATACTAGGTCTAATGAAGGCTTTTGTGTAGTAAATATTTGAGTTGAGATTTCAATTCTTTAAATTCAACCGGGGTAATCCTATAAGGAGGAATTGAAATTGGATTTGTATCCGGTAACAAGTCGATACAAAAAACAGTTTCACTTTTGGGAGGATTAACGAGAAGATCATTAGTAAAGACCTTTTCAAATTCCCTCATTACGGGGACCGACTCAATAGGAGGAATTTTGGAGTCTAAATCTTAGACTTTTACTACATGGTATTAACACCCGTTAGAGATCATTTTGCATGCTTTCAAAAAGAGATGATACTACCTCTAGGAATAGAATTTCCCCCCTTCCACTCAAAAATGGGCTCATGTGGAAAGTTAAACTTCACCGCCCTCGTTCTACAATCTATAGAGGCAAATAAAGTATGCAACCAATCCATACCCAAAATGACATCAAAATCAAGCATATCTAGTTCTACTAGTTCAATATAAGAAAATCTATTGGGCAACATTATCTAATAATTTCTATAGACCCTTTTTGCAACAACTAATTCACCACCGGGGTAGACACTATAAAAGGTTCATGGAAGATATCGGGAAAAATATCAATCTTTTTAGCTACTAGAGGAGTAACAAATGATAAGGTAGCATCAGGATGAAGTAAGGCATATGCATCAATAGAGAAGACTTTTAACTTACCTGTCACCATGTCAAGAGAAGTCTCTTGCTCACCCCTAGAGCAGGAGAGCATAAAAGTGATTCTTCTTCAGAGCATCATTAAAACCACTTGCTTGATCTTGAGCACTACCATTTTCTTCACCCCACACATTTGGACAACCCCTAACCTTGATCCCACTTTTACCATAACCAAAATAGAACTCCGTTCCCATAAGACAATCAAAATAGTTCTTCTCGCCACACTTTCCACAAGTTGGCTTCTTAGTTGGTGAACTAGTATCCCTTCCCTTTTTAGACTTAGGGTTAGACACCCTATCATTCCTAGACTTAGGGAACATGGAAGGAACTTGATTAGAAACCCTCTTCTTAAACCGAGGCTTGTGTTGAATCTAATCTTACCCTTTTAAAGACCATCATCTAAAGATCTTGCCCTCTCAGCATCTCTACTCTTCCTCTTAGACCTTGCCTCTTCCACATGTTGGGCATGAACCATGAAACGAGAAATGTTCATATTGTCATATAGCATGTCAGAATGATACTACTCTTGCAAATCATCCGACATCCCAGTCATAAAACATCTCATTTCATTCCTAGGATCGAAAACCAATGAAGGAGCATATTTCGACAATTTAGTGAATTTGAAGGAGTATTCAAGCACACTCATACATCCTTGATGAATGTTGATATACTCCACCACCTTAACATCCCTCTTATTCCTAGGAAAGATTCGATCAAGAAAAGCCTTCTTGCACACTTCCCAAGTCACGGGTCCACCTCTTAAAGGTCTATTGTCCCTCTATTGGACGTACCATGCTTGAGCCACATCCTTGAGTTTATAAGTGGCTAAATCGGCCTTCTCTCTAGTAGTAAACCCCATAGCATAAAGGATCTTTCAGATTTCATCAATAAACTCTTGGGGTCTTCTTCAACTTTGGACCCATAGAAAGTAGGAGGATTCATCCTAATGAGATCCCTTAGATAGGAGGCCATGGTAGCAACTTGTTGGTATGCTCGCGGTACTACCTCCCGATTAGCTTAGGCCGCTTGGACAGTAATGGCTTGGGCCATTTGGAAAAGAGCATCTCTTTTGGCATCATCCATCAAAGGAGGAGGATTGACCGGGGCTTAGTCATCATTCACATCTTTCTCAAGAGGAGGAGCTTGATCACCACGGGGAGGAATTCCCGCATTGGCAATCTCTTCTTCAAGTCTTCATATTGCATTCCTTTGAGTATTCATTTCCTATAATCACAATAAAAGGATTAAATGAAAAAGCACAAGAGATAACACTCTAAAGGCATGATATTGGACTTCTATGAAATTGAGAGTTCCCTAAGAATCATTCAGATTCATATCCATAAGTGTCGCACGCTTCCCAATTATTAATATAAACCTACATAGACGTTGTTAAGAGAGACATCGACTCAACGATATTTAATCTGATGCTCTGATACCAAGTTTGTCAAATTCGAAAATACCCCTATATATAACCGGCATCATCGCCTTCTTTGAGGACTCAGACTAGCCTCTTAGCTTACATCATTACATTCATAGGTCAAATTTAGCGGAAAATTTAAAACTTTTATAACTTCTCATTTTAGATTTATGTAGACCTGTACATACACATAGTATGTATATATCGAGTATACAATAGACCCTTCATATAGGAAGATTACTTAGTCTTCTACTTTTATTGCACATATATATATATAATATAACATAGTCTTAAAATATTCATCTTATCTCATAACCATCTGATAAGAGTAAATCAAATTGGGACCTAGCCCATACATCAATACAATAAGACCACATATATGTCATACAATTTTTAGTACTCAAATGAAAGGAAAGGAACATAATAATCTTAATACTAAAGCAACATCATAGGCTTGATAGTGGAATTGCCCTCGGAAAGTGAGGACTTACCCAACTTGGGTGATCAAGAATTCCAAGTCTTCTTCAAAGTCATCTCCAAATGTCATTCAACGACTGTAACCTACAATGTTGGGGAAAAGGAAAAAATGGGGTTAGTACACCAATTATACTAAGTATGAGACCATATGCACACATACTCTGAAATCATGCTAAAGAAAAGGGACATTTCATTAAGTACGCACTTTTCAACTAAACGTTTACGCACATTCAACAAGACCATACCAACCAATATGATATGTTCATTAATTCACAGGCATGTACATCACAAGAGCAACAACATCAAGTCTAGTCAAGTCAACACGCATATCTTATAATTAAATACACAGTCAAGTAACTCTATCATCAAGTCATAATAGCAACAAACATGAACAAGAGTACATTTCAATATAACCAAAGCAAGACACTTACCCATGAACCCCTATCAAGTCAACAAGTTCAATGACCAAGAAAGCCTCATAACCTTACTCAATTAAGTAACCTATCAAGAATCATGACCAACAACCCACTTCACATAGCATGGCATTTAAGAGTACATATCAATATACTTTAATAATGTAGACCAACACATATTCATATGTGATACTAATCATCATATAGTATCAACAATGTGCAAGTTCATCATATACATATCATAAACCATTATAGGCATATTCATACATAAGAACATCCGCCTAAGACTTCCCTCAAGGCTAACTAGTGCAATGTTTAGGTAGAGTCCCATACCCCTACCTAGACTAACCTAAACCCCTTGGTTATCCTAGTTAGAGTTCATTACATTAATTCATTTTACCTTTTGGGAAATTCTTACCCTCTACGACATAGACCACGTAAGCTAATGTGGAATTCGGTGTCATGGAACCCCACAATGAAAGAAGGTGGACCACTTACAAAGGTAGTACCAAAACATGAACATAGAAACTACATGGATCCACTAGCTAGTATTTCTGTGGGAGCAACATAGTTCAAGAACTAGGAGATATCTTTGGGAACCTCTTTATTATACATGCATTACAGTCTCCAATCTCAAGAGTACATTAGTGATCCTACCTTGGCTATGTGGGAAGGGACTCTCCTCACTCTAGTTCACTCGGTTCTAAGCTAGAGTTTCTTTACAAATGTCTTTAATGTCTTTATTAATAATCATAACTTATTATAGTCATAAGGTCTAAACCTTGTATATTCATCATCATAATATCACAATAAGATTGCATGAGTATAATCCTTTCATGACAATTCATATAAGTGAGGTTAGCACATTTACATATCACTGCATGATAAGGCACATTGGTAAATAATTCACCATTCTTATAGCATTTACATCTCAAGCCAACACCTCAGAAACTATAGTCAAGACATTTCCATTCAACATCATACCACCCTATCAATCCTAATACAAGGCATGCTCCAATACAACATTATGACTGAATCACAGTTAACCATAATTTGAAGTAAAGGATAGGGATAACAAGACTTATCAAGTCTCCTTTTCAATTCATCATCAAGGTCTTACCATCAAACCTTAATTCAATCCAATTATGGTATAACATCATCACGATTTAATGACCAACATGATAACAAGTCTAAAAGAATCACTACATCACAATTCAATACTAGTTCATAGCATAGCAAGATACGTAGGTCAAACTCACAACATACTCCATAACCTAGATCATTTTTCAAGAACTAGCATTAAAGGACTATAAATTCATCCTAATATATTCATGATTGATACAAATAATATCATTTAATAGTAATTCAATTAATAACTAAGTCAATTGAACCAACATTACAAAATTCATAGCAATATCATAACCTAGGGTTAAGGGGTGAAGGTCATCTTCTTCAAACTAAACCAAACCATCAAGATATTTCATAATTAAGTTATAATGCATGTCAATTTATTTTTAATATCCAAGATAACTCATAAACAAATCAATTATAAACACCAAATTAATGTTAGATGAAAACCCAACTTTTGAAATCAAATTAATGGAACCATTTGAGGAAAAAGGTCTCAAAGGTGAAAGAGATATCATACATTTCTAATTGATGAAGATTGATGGTGAAACTTTATTCTTTCTACCCAATTTTATGAATTTTTGACTCCTAAAAGTTAATCAAATAGGTTACGGCACGCTAGTACCTCCTTGAACTAGTTTTCGAATGTCATGGACGTTCTTGGACGTTTGGATTTATAGACTTTATAAATGACTCATATTCATTAAAATAGACCTTAAAACAATGTCTAACCTTATGAAACTTATGTTAGGCTCTAGAACACGTCTTAGATTTTCGAAGTATTACAGTCATGAATTCATCTCTAGGAAAGTCATTGAACTATCCTTATTGACCATTGAGTGGCAGCCCTAGATGACTCGTCTTTGGTAGGCGCATTATGTTTAAGTAATGACTAATATATGGTACCGTTTCACATGCCCTTATGTGACTAAACTTACTCTATGAGAACATCGCTAGCACCAGAGAACATGTTTGTGGTAGAAGATCTACTTAGAGAATGAGACTAGAGTGCAAAGAAACCCTTGATATTCCTTAACCATGTGCCTACATGGGATGTGTCCTAGGTCTACCCTTGGAAAGTAGAACACGCTCTATCGGAGTAGGGTAGACTCTGAATTCCATGCCTAGATAGAATGGTTTATGTTGGTTAGTAATTATTCTCATCATGTGGGATACATTTTATTATTAAATAAATTATACAATGTTTAGGTAGTGGAATGAGTCACTATCTATACATGGCATGAGGAGGCTTTAAATATGCTAGTATGTACGTTATCTCGGTCTTTTCCAAGACTATTATTTGAAGTCCTCTAAATGCTTAATTGAATCTTAGTTGACTTAATGAGTGATTATGACTTAAGTTAATATTAGTCGAAGAAAAGGATCTGTATATAGGGTCTCTTTAAGAGTTTCTTAGGTAGGCTTGAAGATCGTGTACGGACGGTCACTTAATGTCTTACTTAGGTGAATTTTGAAGTAACATTCGGTGGTGAGTAATGTAATAAAAACGGAACAATCTTACTTTAGATAGGCTTAAGGATTATTTAGGTAGGCTTCAAGAGGGTATAATGTGCGTTCTCTTCTTGTCTTACTTAAGTAAGTATTAGGATAACCATAGGGGGGAGGTTTATATGCTTATATGATTTCTAAGTAATGTTTATGCTATATTGTGGGTCTTTCTTGGATATGTCTTATATGATTATGATATGCTTACAATGGTTCTTATACTTATGTTATGAAGTTTCTTCAAAAGAGCATTTTTTTATACAAATGTCTGTTTACCATGGTTTTATTGCATATCACCTACTTAGTGCATTCAATGTGCTAATTCCATGTGTGTTTTATATCTAAAGGTGTAGGTGAAAATTGAGAGAGTCATTTGAAGAAAAGCTTGGGTATTAGCATCCTTTCAAGCAAGTTTGGTTTGTCCTTAATTGATTTAAGGGCATAGCTATGTTTAGCTTTTCTATTCAAAGACATTGTGATAAACTTTAATATTTCCTATTTTATTGATGTATGGGTCGTGACCCAAGATATTCGTAAGACTAAGATGTCTACAAGAGACTTAGCATTTCCTATGTTTTTCTATAAAAGAGATAAAGATGATCTTGTGGAATGTTTTAATTTTGCACTTTTTTCATATATATATATATATATATATATAATATATATATATATATATATATATATATATATATATATATATATATATAATGAATGATGTCTAAGGGCTTGTCTGAGACCTCCAAGAGGTCGAATATGCCCTGTGGATACTTGAGGATACAATTTCTTCTAGGGTTTACCCTTGGGTCGTTACAAACTTGGTATTAGAGCATAAGGTTATGAAGTAGTCTTTTGGATTCAATGTCTCATAAAAATTTGCATCTTGTAGAGTCTTGTTCATCGGTGTGAGTCGCAATATATATCTATGAGTGATAGGCTATAGGATGATAGAGTTTCCCTTCTTCTCTACTCTTGTGTCGTGCCGTAGAGTTAAAAGTTATAAGTGTCATTTTTTGAACCTTTTCTTGCTTTTTATAGGAGATGAATACGAGAAGGACACCGGCAAGGAGAGTGGATGACTAAGTGATTTAGGGAGTTCCTCCCCGAGGTAAAAAAGTTCCCCAAGGTGGACAAGCTCCAAACGGTGTTCAAGTTCCTCAAGGTGAGAAATTCCTTAATGTGCATCAAGGTAATGAGGTTCTGGTCGTTTCCACAGACATGACTAATGAGGAGATTAGAGAGGCTCTTCTTGCCTTAGCCTGAGCCATGACAACTCATGTGAATAGGGGTGTTGGGCCTAGGGTGAATTATTTAGAGAATACCATGACCTCTAGATTAAGGGACTTTGTGAGGATGAATTCTCCTATCTTCCTTATCTCTAAGGTGGGAGAGGATCCCCAAGCCTTCTTGGATGAAGTCTATATGATAGTGCATATTATAGTAGTGGCTTCTAGGGAGAAGGCGGAGTTACCTTCATATCAATTGAAGAAGGTTACTTACATATGGTTCACTCAATGGAAAGAAAATAGGTCGGTTGAGTCGGGGACTATAGAATGGGAAGAGTTTAAGGAGGCATTCTTAGGAATGTATTTTCCTCGGTAAAGGAGGCAGGTGAAGCTTGAGGAGTTCATTAACCTTAAGAAAATTAATATGAGTGTGGAAGAGTATTATTTGATGTTTACTCTATTGTCTAAGTATGATACATCCTTGGTGTCTAACCCAAGGGATGAGATGAGTAGGTTTGTCACCGGTGTTTCCAACCTTGTGAAAGAAGAATGTCGTACGGCTATGATCCATGGTGACATGACTCTATCTAGACTTATGGTGTATGCTCAATCTAATAAAGAGTATAAACTTGAGAAGGAAAGTAGAGATGTTGATAGCGGAAGATTATAGGAGAAATATTAAATCAAGTTTAAGAAGAGGGCTCCAAATAAAGATGGTTCTATTACTCCTAAGGCCAACTATGAGAGAGGATGTGGTTCCCAAGTGGTTAAGCCTACTTCTGCTACTTGTGGGAAGAAGCACTTTGGGAAATGCCTAGTCGGTACCGGTGGTTGCTTTGGTTGTGGTAAGGATGATCATAATGTGAGAGATTGTCCTACTATAAGGCAAGAGGAAGAGAGGCCAATCAAGTTCCTCCTAATGCTCCGGATGATGGTACACCAAAGACGAATCTATTATATGTTCTCCAAGCTAAGACCAAATCGGGTGAAGAAGCCGATAAGTTATAGATTTCTATCTTGATCTTTAATGGGTTCCTTATAAGTAAGGGAGTATGATGATCAGTTGGGTTATGGATTTTTGTCTCTTCTATTCTATTCAATTCAAACTAAAATGTTATAGTAGTATGTTGCATTTTGTGTAGAAGTCTTAACTGAAAATGAATTTCATTGGTCTCATTGAATTGTGCATTTCATGAGGTTTTGTGTTGGCTATAAAAAATGAGTTCATATGGTTTTATCTCTCATATTTTCATGCTTCTTAAATAAATTGCTTAAAGTGTTGCATTAGTAATTGAGTAAGCATGCTTCATTGTAAGGAATTTGAATTTTGTGCTAAATTGTGCTTTCATAATAAATGGTTATAATGTCTATAGAAATGATGTATATGAGTATGATAATATGTGGAAAAGGAATTTCCTCTTATATGATTGAAAAGGTCGAATCTTATTGCATGATGAGTTGTAGATTTTGTGCCTACTTTCTTGTTGTGTTTTGTGTATCTTAGTTATGTGGAGATGATGTTCCTCCTATATATGTGTGCATTGCATACAATGAGGGATGTTTATGAGCCTCTGGTCTTGGGTCTTTATTCTTGAAAGTATTTAAGATGTAGCAAGTGTTATTCGAGGACGAATGTTGTCCAAGTGGGGGAGAATGTAATGACCCTAAAAATGAACTAGAGAAAACTGGAGCCTAACATGTGTTTCATGAGCTTTAATGACTTAAAATGGATAATAATAGTGTTAGAAGTCAGTTTGAGAAGTTTGGAAGAGTTTGGAAGTGGAACGTCCAAGGATGTCAAAGACGTCCGGTAGTTAGCCTTTAGACGTGCTTGTGCGTTCTTGTATGTTGTGCTTGTTTTAAGGTATCGTTTGGTGTCTAAAATAGGCCTAAGTGTCCCCAAGGAGGACACAAACAAGGGCCAAGCGAGTTTCCGAGGCAGCCAGGATTTAGCAGTGGTTGCGCGTCGCACCTGCCACACTTAAAGGGCATAAAGTTTTCCTTGTGACACCGGTCCATCGTGAACCATCTGTCTCAAAATTTTCCAGAACCAAGAATTGGAGGTGACCCCACAACGCGCAGTGACTTCCTTGATTTGGTCGCGTCATTTTTAAGTCAAATTTGAATCGGTTTAATGGTCCAATAAGTGCAGGGGTCTTTTTGATACTTTGGGAATCTTTTATTTGAAGGTTATTGAACCTTTTTAAACCCCAAAATTTACCAATCAAAGCATAAACCCTCAACTAAAAATAAAAACTCTCCATTCCTTCTCTCGAGACCCAACATTGTTGAAGCTTTGAAGCTCCAAGGAAGAAGACAGATTTCCATGTTTTTCTCCTCCAATTTCATGGGTTAATCTTATATATGGAGGTATGGTGTTTTATCCTTGAATCCTCTTTGTTTCAAGGAGTCAATTTCAATGGTTTTCAAAGTGATCAAAAACATGAAATCTTCTATTATGAATTCTACACATGGGTTCTTACATAAAATGATTTGAATCAATGATTTATGATTGAATTAAGGTTAATTGGATGATTTTAGATTAAAATCTCTATGAACCCATGCAAATCATGATTTCCTATTTTTGGCTCTTATATGGGTAATTTGATCATGACTTAATAGTATTGAATTCTTATGTAGATTGTATATGGCTATTGATATATGTATGAATCATGTTAGAATTGTATATAGGCTTCCTTAATTTGAGGATATTCATATGGTATCTTTTTTGATCAATTTCATGGTTTTTATTGGTTTGGATTGATGTATATGGCTATTGGTAAGAGTCTTTGTGAATTGGATTGGTTGAGAAGACCAAGTATTTGTGATTATTATGATGGAATGGTTGTAAGTTGATCTAATTCTCTCTATATTGGGTAGTATAGGTATTGAATTGTTTTAATTGGTATGGTTCACTTATGATGGTGGTGCTTATGTGTTATAATAGTGATGAACATGGCCTTGCCGGCATTATTAGGTAAATGTGGTGTTATCATGTCATAGCTTGTATATGATCAATGTGAAGGATTATGTGTATATGTATATGTGAGGTTGAAGTATTAATTCTCCTAATTGATTATGTGTGATCATGAAGGACTGGGGTGACGTCTCTTATTGTATTATTAGTGTATCTTGTTAGGTTGATTTTGTTGTTCCTACATGATACTTGACTATTGCTGTAAAGGTGACATGAAGATGATGACAATGTGTGTCTCTTGATTGATAGACTATGTCTCTCTACTTGATACATGTTAATTATGTGGATATGAACATCTTGAGTTAGTAGGCTTAAGAACCTTTGTCTTGTATGTGTATGGATGAATGTTGAATTAAAGTCTAGGATCGGTAAACCTAAGATGGTTCCCTTCAAAGTATGACTCGTAAATGACCTTGAATAAATAAAGAAGGTCTAGTATGTGGAACCTTCAATATAGAAAGAAGGTTGTTATATTCTTAAAGTTGAAAGTCGTAATGATATTCTTCTTGTGTGAATGGTGGACTTAGGTATAGGTTGGCCGGAATGGCATGAAACCATCACTAGGAAAGTCATTGAGCTATCCTTATTAACCATTGAGTGGCAGCCCTAGAGGACCTATCTTTGGTAGGTGCATTATGTTTAGGCAATGACTATGAGATGGTACATTTTCATATGCCTTTATGTGATTGAACTTGATCTATGAGAACATGTCTAGCACCAAGAGAATATGCTTGTGGTAGTAGCTCTACTTGAGAATGAGACTAGAGTGCAAGTATACCTTGATATTCCTTAAGCATGTGTCTACATGGGATGTGTCCTAGTTCTACCCTTGGCAAGTATAACACCCTCCATCGGAGTAGGGTAGATTCCGGATTTCATGCCAAGCTAGTATGGTCTATGTCGGTTAATGTCTATTCTCAATATGTAGGATACATTTTCGTATTGGATAAGTTATACAACGTTTAGGTAGTGGAATGGGATGTTGTCTAGACATGGCACGAGTAGTCTTTGAAGATGCTAGTATGTAGGTTCTCAATATTGACCCATTCTAAAACGTTCTATGTATCGAAAAATAAATTTCGAGAATGAAAAGCTTAACTTTAGCTTCAAGAATTGTAAAAAATGAGTTGAAATAGCTCAGGGTCGTCTCATAACCAAAAAAGTCAAACATACAAAATAAGGTCGTCTAAGAGTTTTATATACGATTTTAAAACCCGTCATCCCGTTATAGTGACATCCATCATGTTGTAGCGTAGTCGCTGCAATGGAACTTTTTGAACCAGTGAGCTCTGTCTTGAAAAATCTCAAAAATCCTATAATTTAATTTCCCGCTTTCATAACATACTCTTAACCCAAATACGCCCAGAAAGTACCATTATTACTATGATCGATTTCCGGAGGTCTATTTAATCAAATTCAATTTCGCAAAGTCGTATGGATCCCCTAATGAGTTATCTAACCGATTGTGTAATCACATTCCCATTACTCCACCTGATTGCTACCAGATTTCCCTACACATTCATGACTTCAATTTCCTCCAAATCTGGACAAGGTTGAAAAAATCCTAGTAGTTCGAAAAAGTTTTTTCGGATCCAATTTTCCCCATTGACATTTCTATAATGATGAAACCCAATTGTTATAAATTGTGCATCCAAACAAAAATGTCTAACTACACTTTGACTTCGAAACATGACTTGTGTCATTATAGTGTAATTACAATGTAGCAACTAGGTAGAAAACATGTCAGTCTAATTTAAAAAAAAAGTGTAATTACTAAGTTTGTTATTATTATCCTAGTAATTATATTACTTTTACCACGTGACTTCCAAGCAGACTCTTAGAAAAATATGATGATACATTATTATATATGTTAGTAGTTCTATATATATATATTATATTATAGATATATTATATATATATATATATATATATATATATATATATATATATCGTATGGTGTTCGGTTTTTTTTTTTTTTTTTTGGCTAATGTCAAGTCATATTGAAATGATTTTTTTTTTAATATGCAGCAATATTAAAATTGTGTTGTCAATTTTTTTATTTTAATATGATAATTCTGTTTATTGTGAAGTATGCACACGTGTATGTGCATGAGTTTCTATATGTGAGAGCATCCACTGTTACAACTTACATATAACTAAATTGTTTCGAACTTTCTATCTTCAACTTTGATCCTTGCTTGCTTACAAAAATATGGAATGAAATCAGCGATCCTTTTATTTAGCAAAAGTTTAAACTGAATAAAAAAAGATAAAATAAATAATTGTGAATTATATTATAATTATAACATAAAAAGTGTATGTGAATCCTTCACCAAGTAAAAAAAAAAAAAAATAAGGAATTAAAAGTGGTTATGCTGAAAGGAAGGCGAGAAAGACTAGGCCAACAATGAAATGGGAGGAAGGGAGATTAATTCGGTAATAAACATATGGTTGTGAAAGGTATACTTTTTATTATAAAAGGCGGGATGGAGATGGTTAATAGTGCAAGCTCTAGCAGGAAGAAGAACTAATAAAAAAAGAAGAAGAAGCCTCACCTCTTCTTCTTGTGAGAGTAAAATCTATAAAACTCCCAAAAAAATTACTAGAGTCATCAAAAATAGAAAAAAAAAAAGAAACATCGTCATGGAGAGTGGTAAAGTGACAGTTGTGGCTTTGCTACTTTGCCTCTCAGTAGGGGTAATAGCTGAGGACCCTTACCTCTACTTTAACTGGAACGTTACCTATGGCACAGTCTCTCCATTGGGCGTGCCACAACAAGGTATTCTCATCAATGGCCAGTTCCCTGGGCCTAGAATTAATTGTACCTCCAACAACAATATTGTCGTCAATGTCTTCAATAATTGGATGAGCCATTCCTATTCACCTGGAATCGGTGTCCAACATAGGAAGAACTCATGGCAAGATGGTACCCCAGGAACCATGTGCCCAATCATGCCTGGTCAAAATTTTACCTACCGATTCCAGGTCAAGGACCAGATTGGTAGCTACTACTACTTCCCTACCACAGCTTTGCACCGAGCAGCAGGTGGTTATGGTGCCATCAATGTCCACAGTCGTGCTCTCATCCCTGTTCCTTTTGACAATCCTGCCGATGAGTACAATGTCTTTGTCGGTGATTGGTACAACAAGGGCCACAAGACTTTGAAAAAGGTTTTAGATGGTGGACACACCGTTGGCAGACCTGATGGCATCATCATCAATGGTAAGTCTGCTAAGGTTGGAGAGGCAAAAGAGCCACTCTTTACCATGGAGGCTGGCAAGACCTATAGGTACAGATTCTGTAATCTTGGCATGAGGTCCTCAGTCAACGTTAGATTCCAAGGTCACCCAATGAAATTAGTCGAGCTAGAGGGATCCCACACCGTACAAAACATCTACGATTCATTGGATATCCATGTTGGTCAGTGCCTCTCAGTATTGGTGACTGCTAATCAGGAGCCCAAGGACTATTACTTGGTTGTTTCAAGCAGGTTCTTGAAGCAAGAACTCTCCTCTGTGGCCATCATCCGTTATGCCAATGGAAAGGGCCCAGCATCTCCTGAGCTCCCAGCATCCCCACCAGACAACACTGAAGGCATTGCCTGGTCCATGAACCAGTTCCGCTCCTTCAGATGGAACTTGACCGCTAGTGCTGCCCGTCCCAACCCTCAGGGTTCCTACCATTACGGACAGATTAACATCACCCGCACCATCAAGATTGTCAATTCTATGGGCCAAGTAAATGGTAAGCTTAGATATGGTTTGAACGGTATCTCTCACTCAGATACCGAAACTCCATTGAAGCTTGTAGAGTACTTTGGAGCTGCCGATAAGAGTTTCAAGTATGATCTCATGGCTGATGAAGCCCCAGCTGACCCAAGCAAGCTAACTGTTGCCCCAAATGTGAAAAACACCACCTACCGTAACTTTGTGGAGATCATCTTTGAGAACCACGAGAAGAGCATCAGGACTTATCACCTTGACGGATATTCCTTCTTTGCAGTAGCTGTTGAGCCAGGGAGGTGGAGCGCAGAGAAGAGAAAGAACTACAACTTAGTGGACGCAACAAGCAGGAACAACATCCAGGTGTATCCAAACTCATGGGCAGCAATAATGTTGACATTTGATAATGCAGGAATGTGGAACTTGAGGTCAGAGATGTGGGAGAAGACTTATTTGGGAGAGCAAATGTACTTCAGCGTTCTCTCACCAAGCCGCTCCTTGAGAGATGAATACAACCTCCCTGATAACCATCCTCTCTGCGGTGTTGTCAAGGGCATGCCCCTCCCAGCTCCATACAAGGCTTAATTGAATCTCTTCTCTTTCTATCTTATAATAAGGGGACGGCTTAACTATTAATGGATTCTATGTATTTGTTTTCCTTCCCCCCAAAAAATAATGAATAAAAAAGTTTTTTCTTTCTTTCAAATTTATGCATTTTTTCCTTTCACTCCTACTCCATCATATTATTTCAACTCAAATACCCAAACATTAATAAATTCATTATCTTGATCCATATGAAAAAACTAAAGTCGGCTTCTGCTCTTACTCTTTACAATTTATTTATTAGTTCATCTTAATTTTCCATCTCTGCTTCGAGACAGTTCCAACCCCATCTATGCGATAGAACAAAATCCTTCAATTTTGCATGTTTTCGAAATTAGCAAGACTATCAAAAATTTATTGTTTAATTATTACAACACGATTTTCTGCATAATTATAGCTTGTTTATACACCCCTAGGCTACATATAAAAACTGTATGTTGTGTGGTAGTATATTTTTCTGTTTTGTTTTATTTAAGGAAAGGATTATATGGAAGCATTTAAAGGAGTAATACAAGTAGTAGGGTGGTATAGTAATAGTTTCAAAAAAGGATTAATTAGTAGCAAATGTAAGAATTGAAAATTTAGTTTTGGTGGCTTCATTATTTTAATTCTTTCTTAACAAGCCAAGAGAGTCTGATCCATTCAATTTCTAGTGGATATAGTCTGTCCGTCCGTCCGTCCATCCATCCATCAAGCCAACTACTTCTTAATTCCATTAGATGGCTTGCATTACGAACTTCATTACGTCCTTATTTGAATTATTTTTGCAGTTTCATCCCTGTTTAGCTTATAAAAACTTTTCAGGAGGCTGCTTTTTAGGAGGCTGCTTTTCACAGAATAACTACTTGCTCTGGAGGAAGCTATGTATATGTTTAAATGATTTTGTCCCCTCCCAAACAGTATCAAATACGTTAAGTTCTCTCCTTTCAATATATTTATTATTTGTAGTTTTGGTGATTTTACAAACCTAGAGACCTTGTGAAGGGACCTGGTCCATGGTGTGATCCATTATCTCCACTGCCATGCTAGAAAAGTTACAAGTGGTTGGTGACCGGTCTCCAACTGAAGACTTGACAAACCCAGGGACGTTATGTCACGACCAGAATCTAGACCCCCAGGAGAGACCGGCGTCGTTGACCTCTAGAGGTCGTAGATAAACCTACTTACGTCATTCTTACTTTACAAAGGTTAATTTTATCGAAAAATTTGAAACTTTTTAATTCTTAAAATACTTATAAAAACATTCTCATAAATATGTAATTGTTCACCATCAACCATCTAACATTAAGAGATAAGCAACTGAAAGATATAATTCAATTCTTATTAAGAGTATAATTTTCAAAATGGCACCAATACATAGTCTGAATAAAAACAGGAAAGGAACGCTAGTGGAACAGTCTCCACTAGCTCAACTCGAAAACTAAGCTAGAACATAAAACAGCAGCATCCTCGAAAGCATGAGGACCTACCAAAGCCTGATGAATGCTGAACATCCGGATAACTGCAGTGAAGATTTTGTAGCTCTATCGTTCAATGTGCCTACACCTAAAATAATAGAGTTTGTATAGGGTTAGTACACTATTGTACTAAGTATGGGTTATGCAAGTACACACCAAGGACATGCATGAGAAAGAATAGCTATTTCCTAACAATATGACTTTTGGAAGTCAAGTCAGTGGACTTGCCAATTTGCAATTAGGAAGGTTTCCAAATTTGGATTAGGAAATTTAGTGAGCTTTCCAGATTTGGATAGCAAAGTTATGCCATGAGAATAACGTACATCATCATACTTTTCACATTTTCACACAGCACATAACATTTACACGCAGCAAATATCATATAGCATACAACACATTTTGCAAGTAGCACATAACTTCTTTAATATCATTCATTCATATGCCATGAGACCTTGGAATCATGGACTTACAATCAAGACATCCCAGAAATGAGGGCTCAACATATGGAACCTCAACTAGGGAGCATTCATTAGCAAGCACAGAGTCTGCTTCGTTCATTCATACGTACTCCATTTTATTTCATTCATAGGCCAGTGTAAACACTAGGTATACCTAAGATGTAGTTTAAGGCTTTCATTAGGTTCATTTTGAGATGACCAAGAATGACCTAATGTCATTACATGAATCTAACTCACCTTTTGATTAATCTATCTCTACACCTTTGGTATCATTGTTTTCATAATGTGCATCATTTGAGGCTGGCCTCATTCATTTATTGGGAACTTTAACTTTAACCGACACAGATCATGTGAGCATCATGAAATCCAGTGTCTCCCCCATACCAAAAAGAGGTGGAATCACTGGCCAAAGTGACCTAAAACATGCTAGAGTATATGGGAATTTAACCCTGCCAGATCCCTATATTGGTTGTATAGGTTCGAAGACTAGAAGATATAGGGATACCATACCCGGCAAGCCGGACAGTCTCATCTCATTAGAGTTACGTGAACCTCCGCCCTTCCCGAAAGTAAGCATCACCTATCACAGCTAGCCTATCGGTGCTCAGTATAAAGTTCCATTTCATTCATCTCATACGTCATGGAAGCTGGCTTCTCGTATGAGAACATCATATCTTATTAGATGATTTCTCAACTCATCATTAGTATTAAGAATGTTAAACTCAATACTTTCATTAGAGTGTTCATAGAGACTGGTCTCCTCATTATCTTACACTCTCATAGGTGAGTATGTTTTGGTAACATTTACTTAGGCTCATTTGAGACTATTCTCATCATTTACATTAGCCTCATATCATCTTGTCACCACATTCCTTATCATTAGCACCTTTGCTTTTCATAGTTGCCCACCTCTTATTACGTGAATGTTCATTTCATCATATGCCAATGCACTTGGCCATTTAGTGTGTTTCACACCCTTACTTAACCCTTCTAGGGTTTCATCATTTCATTGTTCATTTCCTCATTTCATTGTTCATCTCATCTTATGCCAATGCACTTGTCCATTTAGTGTATCTTACACTCATACTTAACCCTTCTAGGGTTTATCATTTCATTACATACATCTTAGGTTCACTTACTTTTGAACGTACGCTAGACTTATGAGTCTATACAAACCAGCCATGGGCTTCATTCATAGTTCATTAATTGATTCATAAATTCCTAAGATTATGTAGTACAAGACTTTTTTTATCTTGTATATATGTCAAAATCTTGATTTCAACCTAAGTAGGTGGCATTATTCTTGGATATTTTGTCCACGTATGACTTGTATATCAATACGGAAGTTTGGGCAAGGAAACCCAAATTCGAATAACTTGGATGACATTTACATTTTTTTTATTGATTTTGTTTTTAATTCCATAATATTGGAACTCTAAATCGAACTCCCACATTAACGTTGTACCTTAAATTTTCTACTTGATTTCCTCTTAAATTGGCCGAAGGGTTGTGGCTTTGAACCCCCACAACCTCTTCCATTTCATTCTTTAATTTAATTTTAAAAAAAAATCCAGGGCATTGGGAGGATGTGGGTTCGAACACCCACAACCTTTTTATTTTTTTTAATTTCGCTATAGCATTGGGAGGTTGTGGGTTCGAACCCCTATATCCTCCTTATTTTTGTTGTTAATTTCGCTAGAGCATTGGGAGGTTGTGGGTTCGAACCCCCACAGCCTCCTTATTTAAATTTTTAATTAAAACTCACTAGTCTAGGCATTAGGCAGTGAGGTTGTGGGATCGATCCCCCACAGCCTCACTTTATTTACTTTTTCCTTATTTAAATTGCCTTCTCATTTCCAGCCTTGAGGTCGTAGGTTCGATTCACACGCCTCACTTTTTCCTTTCTTTATTTTTCTCTTTTTTCACTCGCTACCTGGAGGTCGTAGGTTCGATTCTCACTCCTCCAATTTTTTTATTTTAATTCTTATTCTCTTCTTACTAACCCAACAGACCCCATTTCGATTCCCCCCTAGCCCCTTTTTTTCTTTTTCTTGCCCGTGAAATTCCAGTAGCTAAAGGGTGAGGTCACAGTTTCGAACCCTGGTGGCCTCACCTCTTTTAAATGTATTTAATTTCCAGATTTTAACCCCCTTCTTGAATAAATTTAAAGTACACTAAGCTGGAATTTTTTAAAAATAATTTTTAGCTTCCTTACATGAACCTTTTCATGTCAGTTTCTTAGGGCATTTCACCAATCATTTAGTGCATTGTTAGGTGTAGTTTAGTAGTTACATTAGTCAAGAGTTTTCACTCAAAATTTGTAACGTCACACACCATATGAACATCACATTGTGCACAACGTTAACACATAACATACAAGAATTTACATACTTTCATAAATCCCAAAACAGTGACTACTTCACTGCCACACATTGCACACTCACATCAACTGTTTCACATGATTTCGAACAACATAATTATTATTCACACAATTTGGAACATGCATATTTAAACATAAACATCACGTAAATACATTTCATCCCTACTTTGTACCAGCAAACATACCCAACATAAAGTTCAATGGGAGCTAGTAACAGGGACATGCAAGAGGGGAACAATCCTAGTTTTTGGAGTGAATATTTTGAACCTTAAGGGGTCTCTTGGGAAATAAACCAAGAGGTAAGAAAATCATACCTTAATTGATGTTCAAACGTCGAATTTTCTGCCCAAACTTCCTCCAAAACCAAGTCCAACTCACCTAAAGTTTCACCACCAACTCGACGGATATCTCCCTTGCCTTAACGCTTTTGATTAGCGTGTTTTCTTAGATTTTTTTCGTGATTCTTCAAGTGTGAAGAACCTTTGTTATGTTTTCCGTTCTTCAAGTTAATTGGCAGAGAGAAAACAATAGAGTTTGAACGTGAGAATGTGATAGACGTGAGAGTGAAACGTGTGAAGTTGTTTAGGCTTAGATAATGACTTAGTCAATTTAGGACTCTCCTAAATACTTAAAATCTGATTTAATTAATTATACATGAGAGGACCATTTTTCCCTTAAAATTCAGATTTTAAATAATAAGTAAATAACCTTAAGTCTTTATTTTAGTCATTTTTAGGGTTGTTACACCTTATGAAGGGACCTGGTCATTGGTGCGACAAACCTCTCACTGCCAGGCTGAAAAAAGTACAAAAAGTTGGTGCGCACTCTCCAACAGTGGAAGAAGCTGCAGAAGCCTTGGCTAATGGCGTTATATCGGAGGTTGTGACTATTACACAAAAATATTATGTCCAATAGTCATAACCTTAGTTTTTGTAACTTTAAAATTCTCAAGAACTCTTGCAAAGGCTCACAAAAAAAGGAGTGAAAAAGAATCCTCAAGATCAATTCGAATCAGAAAGAGCTGAAAGCTTAGTTATCTTAGAATAATTCTTCTGTACACATATTGTAAATTTATTCCTACATCTATAAAGGAATCAGAGAGTTGTTTGGTGTGAAAATCCTAAATTAGTTGAGTCCAATTGATTTAGTGGGTAGCCTTGTGTGCTTCTTAGTAGAGTTCTAAGTCATGTAGAGCGTGGTGATTTAGTGGGCAACCTGCGTGTTGGTTAGTCGAATTCTAAGTTGTCTAGTGGTGATAGCTTAGTGGGGGTACTGTATCCTCTTAGGCTCTTCAAATAATAGTTACATTACTTGACATGAGATTAATGACTTTTTCTTACATTGGTTCTAACCGGGTTTCACTTTTGCTTGAGAAGATTAGTGAAAAAAATTAAAAATTTTGTGTGACGGCTCGGAATTTTACTCCCTTGAGCAAGGAGGTTTCCATGCAAACTTCTTGTGTTGTGTTCTTGCTATTATTTACTCTTCGTTCTTAATCTGTTTGAGTCAAGAGACCTGGTCAGTTGACTGATAGTGGACACACGTATTATATCAGTCGATATAAGAGCAGGTGCTCTCTAACTGGTTAACACCAAGAGAGTGGTTCCAACATTAGAATGGCTGCTTGACTTAACCTAAAAGAAGGAAAATCTTTAACACGACCACCGCGGTTTAAAGACAAGAATGCATGACAATCTAATGGTTGAAGATAGCGTGCTACGCGACATAGTATTGGATGGACCCTTCATTCAAACTGTTGAAGTGAGGGATGGTGAAACAAATAAAGTTGTTCCAAAAACTTGCCAACATTACAACGAAGCAGATAGAAAGAAAATCGACAAGGGATACAAGGCTAAGAAAATGTTGGTATGTGGCATAGGTGGTAAAGAATACAATCGGACCTTTACATGTGAATCAACAAAAGAGATATGGGATTGTCTGAGGACTCCTCATGAGGGTACCGAGCAGGTGAAGGAATCAAAAGTAGACATGTTGATCAGTCAATATGAAACCTTCAGGATGAAGGAGGGGGAAACTATTCATGACATGTATACTAAACTCTTATCCATAACAAACGAGCTGTGAAGCCTTGGAGTGTTTGATACAAATCACACATACACATACTTGATGAATGAAGAACACCAGAACTTTTGAGAGAGAGATGAGAGATATAGAGAGAGAAAGAGAGAAACCAATAGTTCGTGGTAACACCCCTTGGGTAAACTTCCATGTCGGTGGGGTATATATTAATGATTCAGAGTATGAACCGTTACAGAGAATAAATGGAGAATGAACAGTACATCAAATGTTAATCAGGCTCCACAACCTAACAATTCTCCCACTTGTAGACTGAATCAGTCATCCAAAAAATACATTCTCAAAAAAAAATCTCTTCATCATCAATATCTTTACCGCACCGCAACATCTGTAGCAACAACTACTGAAGACAAACTGAGGTTTTGCATAACCCCAGTTTCCCAACATCAACACATTTTGTCAACATGTCTGTCGGGTTCTTTGCACCCTCTATCTTCTCCAAGCACATATCACCATCCTTCACTGTCCTGCGAGTGAAATGGTACCGCCTTCTGATGTGCTTTGCCTTCGAATGATAGACTGGATTTTTCACCAATTGTATGGCACTATGGCTATCTGAGTAAAGAATCTTCTCGCTCTACTTCTTGCCCTATTCCTCCAGATAATATTTCCTCCATATCATGTGTTTTCCATCTTCAGCTATTGCCACATACTCAGCTTCAATGGATGAAAGAGAAACACACTTCTGAAGTCTGGACATCCAACTCACTTCTGTTCCACCTATGGTGTAAATGTACCCGGATATACTCTTGCTCAATTCCACATCCCCACCAAAATCAGCATCCACAAAACCCTGTAAAGTCACCTTGCCTTTGCCAAAACAAAGTAAAGTACTGGATGTACCTCTCAGATATCTCAGAAGTGACTTCACAGCTTCCCAATGCTCTTTCCCCGGGTTTGACATGTACCTGCTAACAACTCCCACTGCATGTGCTATATCAGGTCTAGTGCAGACCATGCATACATCAAACTCCCAACTGTTGAAGCATATGGAACGAGTGCCATATGCTTACGCTCCTCGACTTTCTTGGGTGACTGCTCCTTTGACAATTTAAATTTATTTACCAATGGAGTAGTCCTGGGTTTAGCATCATTAACCCTAAATCTGCTCAACACCTTCTTAATGTACAACTCCTGAGATATATTTAAAGTTCCAGCAGATCTATCCCGAGAAATCCTCATCCCAAAAATTTGCTTTGCTGGACCCAAATCTCTCATCTCAAACACTGTAGACAACTTTGTCTTCAGATTTTTAATATCCCTCATACTAGATCCTGCAATCAACATATCATCCACATAAAAGAGTAGAAAGACATATGAATAAGTGTATTTCTTGAAGTAATAACACGGATCCTTTTCAGTTTTGCTGAATCCACACTTGGTCATAAAGGAGTCAAACTTCTTGTACCACTGCCTTAGTGCTTGCTTTAGTCCATACAAGTTTCTGGTGAGCTTGAACACAATATGTTCCTTGCCTGGAACAATAAATCCTTCCGGTTGCTGCATATAGATCTCTTTGTTTATATCTCCATGTAAAAATGTTGTTTTTACATCCATTTGCTCTAGATGCAAATTCTCTGATGCAACAATACTCAACAGAATTCGAATAGAGGTTAACTTCACAACAAGGTAAAATATTTCAGCATAATCGTTACCTTTCCTTTATGAATATCCTTTAACCACTAAATGTTCCTTGGACCTTCATTTTCCACCTGGTTCAGTCTTAATTCTGAACACCCACTTGTTCAGTAAAGCTCTCTTCCCTGCAGGTAACTCAGTCAACACCCATGTGTCATTCTTCTCAACTGACCTCATCTCATCATCCATGGCTTGCTCCCACTTGATCGAATCCTCCACCTGTAGGGCCTCATCAAAAGACTCTGGTTCCCCATTATCAGTGAGCAATAGATAGTTTAATAAAGGTGAATACCTATCTGGTGCCCTTATGGTTCTAGATGATCTTCTTAACATTTGCTCAGGTGTAACTTGCTCCACTTCGGATTCTTCAGTAGGAGTTGGTTGAGTATCTACTTCAACATCTATGGGGTTACTCTTCTCTAACTCAACCTCAACTGCCACTTGCTTTGTAATCTCTAGAACCTTCTGCCCTCTGTCGTTGTACAGGACATACTCATCAAATGTCACATCACAATGTATCAGGATCTTTCTGTTCTTGTCATCCCAAAACCTGTAACCAAACAAATCAGAACCATAGCCTATGAAGTAACACTTCACAGCCTTGGCATCAAGCTTGTCTCTCTTTTCTGGATAAACATGAACATAAGCAGTGCAACCAAAACTCCTCAAGTGTGAGTACTTGAGTTCTTTTCCTGTCCACACCTCCTCTGGAATCTTGAACCCTAAAGGAACTGATGGTGCCCTGTTGATCAAGTATGAAACTGTACTCACAGCATTCGCCCAAAATGTTTTGGGCAGCCCACAGTGTATCCTAACACTCCTTGCACGTTCATTCAATGTTCTTTTCATCCTCTCAGCAGTTCCATTCTGCCTTGCCTTACCAAGAACTGTTCTCATTAATCTGATTCTCTCAGCTGCACCGAATGCCTTGAACTCCGATTTGTCATACTCTCCTCCATTATAAGACCTTAGACATTTGATTTTCAAACCGGTCTGATTCTCAGCTTTAGTTTTCCACTTCTTGAAAGTTGCAAACACATCTGACTTATGCTTCAAGAAGTAAACCCATACCTTCCTGCTGGAATCATCAATGAGTCTAACATAGAATCTGGATTTTCCAATTAATGATACTGGAAATGGTCCCCAAACATCTGTATGGACCATTTCAAACCGCACTTTCTTTGACTCTCTAGGAGTCTTTGTGAGGGTTACTCTTTTCTGTTTTCCCATAACACAGCTCTCACAAAGACCCATATCAACAAACTTCAGGCCCTCTAATGCTCATTTTGCAACCAGCATCTTCATTTCTTTAGCACACGTGTGTCCAAGTCTGTTGTGCCACAGACATGAACCAGAAGCACCTTCAACAACAGCGGCCATGTTAATACACCCTGCAGTGGTGTACAAGGTTCTAGATTTGGTGCCACGAGCTACTACCATAGCACCTTTCAGAATCTTCCATGAACCTTTCCCTAACTCTACTATATATCCCGTGCTATCCAACTGACCAACAGAGATCAGATTTTTCTTGAGCCTAGGAATATATCTGACATCCTCAAATGTCCACTGGTTTCCCGAGGGGGTATTTATGCAAACATCCCCCTTTCCTTTAATCTTTAAGGATTTATTGTCATCAAGATACACCTTTCCAAAATTTCTAGATTCGAAATTTTGGAACAACTCCTTGCTTGGAGATGAATGGAAAGATGCACCAGAATCCAAAATCCATGATTCGACCGGGCTGTCCACACTAAGGATTAGAGCATCCCAATGTCCTCTACTGAATTTACAGAATCATTGATATCTCCAGATTTCTGATTCTGCTTCTTCTTTGGCTTTGTACAGCTCGTCCGAAAGTGCCCTTTTTCTCCACAGTTCGAACAAGTCACATTTGATATGTTCGGAGATTTCCCTCGATTCATTGATTTTGATCGACCATGTTGATTTTGGCCTTTTGCCCTACTTCTGCCCCTTCACTCAACGGTGAGAGCGCTGCCCGATGAATCTCCCACTTCTTGTTTGTGAATACTTTTGCTAAGAACAACATCACAGATTTCATCAAACTTCAGTTTCTCAGATCCACGGGAACTGCTAATCGCAGCAACAACAGTATCCTAAGACTCGAGCAGAGATGACATCAAAATCAACGCCTTAATTTCATCTTCGAAATTAATATCCACATAACTGAGTTGACTCACAATCATATTGAACTCATTTATATGATCAGCAACAGATCCAATCTCAGACATCTGTAAATTGAACAATTTACGCATCAAATATACCTTGTTCATCCCCGATGGTTTTTCATACATGTTTGACAGTGCCTTCAACAGATCGGATGTAGTCTTCTCCTTCACGATGTTGAACGCCACGTTTCTTGACAAAGTCAACCAGATCAACCCTAGAGCTTGGTTATCCTTGAGCTTCCACTGCTCCTCCGTTAAAGATTCCGGATTCACCTCGGTCAACGCTTCGTGAAGATCTTTCTGGTACAGATAATCCTTGATCTGCATCTTCCTGAAACTAAAATTGAATCCATCAAACTTCTCGATTCAAAGTTTCGAACTATCCATCTTCAATGATCGTGTTAAATCTCCTTAGCTCTGATACCAATTGTTAGGATCGAATCCACACACACACACTTGACGAATGAAGAACACACGAACTTTTGAGATAGAGATGAGAGATCTAGAGAGAGAAAGAGAGAAACCAATAGTTCGTGGTAACACCTCTTGGGTAAACTTCCACGGCGGTGGGGTATATATTAATGATTCAGAGTATGAACTGTTACAGAAAATAAATAGAGAATGCATAGTATAGCTTAAAATTAATAAATGATAGTACATCAAATGTTAATCAGACACCACAACCTAACATGGAGAACCCATCAGCACCAACAAGAAGGTCATGAAGGTTCTTTGAATTATTCCTAATTAATGGGAGAGTAAGGTGGATTATATCATTGAAGCTAAGGATATGAAGGTTCTGACAATGGATGCACTCTTTGAATCTAAAGACTCATAAAATGAACAAAAATCAAGACATCTCAAAGAAGGAAGTTAAGAAAGACAAGTCTTTAGTCCTCAAAATAACACCAGGTGAAGCCTCTAGTAAAGAAGATAACTTAACCTATCTCACCAAGAGATTTCAGAAAATATTAAGAAAGCATGTAGGGCTTAGAAAAGAGGGAAATCCTTCTTGGGCTGCTACTGCTAGTGATCGTTGCCACAAATTCGGACAATCAGGGCACGTCATAAGAGATTTCCCGATGCTCAACGCTGAAAACAGAGAGTATCAAAGACCTGGAGATGAAAATAAAAAAAGAAAGGGACCTGGTACACAATAAAAATGCAAGAAAAGATGCAGTTGACTACGCTGTGAAGAATGCTCTTGTCGTGTATGGAAATTCTTCAAGTGCATTAGGACAATCAGAGTGTCCTAACAACGCATCCATGCTGGTTATTCAAGATGATGCTAACATATTTCATGGCATGTTTTCCCTCATGGCCAAATCAGATGATGAAGATGAGGTAACTCTTCTTTACATAAAGCAAAACTTGAATACTCTTTCTGTTAAAAGATTGAGAAAACTAGCCTATATTTTGATTGAATTTTTTATAGAGTTAACCAGTGAAAAGGACTTCATGAATAGAAGTCTTGATGGTCTAAATGAAGAAAAGGTAGCAACAGTAGTTCAAATGTCTTTTCTTGAGGAACAAGTGATGGTTCCAGAATATGAAAAACTAGAACTTAAGGAGCAACTGGATTTAATGATTGAGAAATCTTGAAAAAGAAAGGGGGAAGTCACTAATCTAAAGGCATAGTTAGAAAGCAATCTAAACATAGCTGAGAGCAGACTTGCCTTAGTCTAGGAAAGAAATGATCAGATGGAGAGGTCCCTGATCCGTCTTAAGCATGAACTTCAACTTTCCTTAAAATGGACCAGCTCCACCAAACTTCAATCTAACATTACCAGTCAAAGCTACTATAGTCTGAACATTACTCCTCCTTACAACCCCTACATCAAATATGTGTTTTTCTAAGACAATTTAATGTGTCTTCGCTGTGGTCAAATTGGTCATCTAAAAAGAAATTGTCCTGCCTGGAAAGCTTCACAAGAAAAATTCTATGTCTTCTCTAAGCATAAAAAGTTTGATCTAGGGGGACCAGGTCCTACTGGAAATAATCTTAGAGGGGAAATTGCTAGAAAGAGAGGACAATGTCCAGTTTGTAAGCCTCAAATTTGAAGAGGACAGATCTGCCATATTGGACAAAAAACACTATCACCATTTTTAGTTTATTGGGAACTCAGATTGAAGTGGGTTCCCAAGACTAACAAGTAATGTTTGTTGCAGTTGAGTGAAAGAAGTAGCAGTAAGTGCTAGTATATGGACAACGACTGCTCAAAGAACATGACTGGAAACACCAAACAACTTCCTTTCACTTAAGGCACTTCAAAAGGGAGGTGTCTCTTTTGGCGATGGCAAAAAAGGGTATATTCTTGGAGTTAGAAAAGTTAGAAAATTTCTAGAATATTAATTCATTGAAAATTTGTGATATGTTGGTTGGTAAAAGTACAGTCTCCTAAGTGTTTCCCAAATTTGAAATAAGTGAATTAAGTCAAGTTTTTGTCAAACAAATGCATTGTTACTTGTTTGTCTACAAGAAATGTGATTCTAATGACCAGAAGGAGGAAAAAAACATGTATGTGGCAGAACTATAAACAACTCATGAAGACAATCTGACATTGTTAAGTGCTAAAAGTGAAAGTGTTGAATTGTGGCATAGGAGACTAGGTCGTGTGAGCTCTTCCCTGGTCATCCAAACCTAAATTTTAGTGACAATAAAGTTTGTGATGCATGTGTTAGAAGAGAAACAAACCAGATCCTCATTCAAGTCAAAGAAGCAGGTCAGTTTCTCAAGGGTTCTTGAATTCATACATGTGTACTATGTTTCCCAAGTCAAAGTCTGAGACTGTTGATGTGTTAATGTTTCGGATCAGATCCGACCATGGAACAGAGTGGAAAAATACGAAACTTGATGTCTTCTGTGTAGAAAATGGTATCAACCATAACCTTTCAGCGCCCAGAACAGCTCAACAAAATGGTGTGGTGGAAAGGAAGAACAGAATTCTAGTAGACATTCCCAGAACCATGCTCATTGAGTCAGATCTTCCTCAAAACTATTGGGCTGAAGCAATCAATGTTGCATGTTATGTGACAAATTTGATCATGTCTCTCCTGAACAAAAAAAACCCTATAATCTACTCAACGGCAAGAACCCAAAGCTAAGCAACCTAAGGCCTTTTAGGTACTAAACAATGGCAAAGATGATCTAGGAAAATTTGATCCCATAAGTGATGAAGGTGTGTATGTGGGGTACTGATCTTCAACCAAGTCTTATAGAGTCTTCAACAAAAGAACATTATGTATTGAGGAGAGTGTTAATGTGGTCTTTAATGAGAGTGGTGATCTGAAGAACAGAGATATGAATGATGATGATGATGAACTGCTGAGCTATTCAAGCTACAGAATAATGAAACGCGTAAGACTAACGTAGGGTTGAATCTAAACTCTGATGCTGCTGATCTTATTCCATCTGAGAAGGTACTAGAAGACAACCATCCTGATATATGGCTTTGTCCCTCCAATGATGCAAGTCAAGTGGAAACTCATCCACTTGTGAATGATGATTTTGAAAATGAGAAAGAACAAATGGATCAACCACAACCTTTGGGTTCGAGATCCAAATGGAAGCATATTTCATCCCATCCCCTAGAAAATTTCATATCTCAACAGAATTCTTGAATGCAAAACAGGTCAAACACAAGGAATTTGGTTGGCTTCTCGGCATTTATCTCTACTTTTGAGCCTAAAAAATGTGAAAGAAGCCCTGATGAATGTTTACTTTATAATCTCTATGCAAGATGAATTATATCAGTTTTAGCAGAGCAATTTGTGGTACATGGTCCTAAAACCTGCTGACAAAACCATCATAGGGACCAGGTGGATATTTAGAAATAAATTGGATGAAAGTAGGACTATCACTAGAAACAAGTCTTGATTGGTAGTTCAAGGGTTTAATCAGGAAGAAGACATCGACTATGACAAGACTTTTACTCCTGTAGCTATAATGGAAGCTATCAGAATCCTCATAGCATTTGCAGCTTTCATGGGGTTCAAATTTCCTCAGACGGATGTCAAAAGTGTTTTTCATAATGGAGATCTGAAAGAAGAAGTATACGTCAAACATCAACCTGGATTTGAGGATGCCAATTTTACAAATATGTATTCAGCATGGGAATGTGTGCACGGTTCCAAGCACACCCCAGGGAATCTCATCTAAAGGCAGCTAAGAGGATCCTGAGGTTTCTTACGAAAATAGGGGACCTAGTTCTGTTTTACCCTATAGGAAATTATATTGAATTAGTGGGATATGCAGATGCTGAATTTTTAGGATATCAAGTGGACAAGAAGAGCATTTCTGGAATGACATATTTCCTTGGATCCTCACTCATCTCTTGGGGAACCAAAATGCAAACTCAGTAGCTCTCTTAACATCTAAGGCTAAATACGCTACAAATGCTCCTTATCGTGCTCAACTTCTATGGATCAAGCAAAAACTGGATGATTTCGGAGTTCATATAAACATTATTCCTATCATGTGTGACAACACCAGCGCAGTCAACATGGGAAAGAATAATGTCCAACACAAAAGGACAAAACAAATTGATGTTAGACACCACTTCTTGAGAGATAATGTTGAAAAAAGGAGCATCATCATATTGTACTGTAGGACGGAAGATCAGATTGCAGATATCTTCAGCAAAGCTCCCAATAAGGATAAATTTGAGAACAATAGGTTGAAGATGGGAATGATGAACATGCATTGATCTAGTCCCATCCAAAAGAATCCAATCCTTGTTTTGGCTATTATCTAAATGTAAGGTATCCTCATTACTTGTAATTCATTGTTTAAAGTGAGAACAATCATGTACATGTTGCATATATACACTCATGAAAATCACAGGATCAAAGAATGGTCAAAACCATTCAGGAATCAAATCTCATTTGCAGTTGAGGACCTGGTCCCTCACAAGGTTAGCACTCTTTACACTTGTTTAAACAATTAAATAAGATCCGTCAAGATCTCCATGTGTTAGTCATCGACTCTTCTAACCGTTGACCCATCATTTTAATTTAAGCGACGCGTCTATTCAGGGACCTGACATATTGTTTCATTTCTTTTATATAACCTTTCTTCAATCTATATCCGCACAGTTCCAAAAAAACCTTCTTTCTAAACCTTCCACCAAAACATTATTTTTCTCTCGACCTAACTAGTGTTCTACCAAACCCCTGAGGCTGATGGATATCCTTCATCCGAGTCTACAAACATCGATGAGGATGATCGTCCTCTCAGATGGATGGTTCAACGGAAAATGGTTCTTACATCCACGAAAGAGAAATAAAAGGTTATTGAAGAGAAATTCAATAGAAGATCTTTTACCAGATCTGATTTAAAGAAACTAATGGGAGATTCTACGACTAGAGCAATCACTATTGCTGAAAATATAAAGAAGAGTAAGTCTAGTGATGCACTGCTCAAAATGCATATTGCTGAAGTGGTGGAATATGAGTGTGTAGAAGGAAAGGGAAATCCACTGAGCAAGGTACCTCAGTTGATGAGGGAACAGGATTAGTTGAAGCATGACCTGTATGCAATGATTGTGCTAGTGAGAAACAAAGGTACTGAAATCGCTCTCTAAAGTCAGAACTACTCAAAGCATAAACAGAGGGACCTGGTAGTGAAGTTGTCAAGAAGCTACAATGGAAGAATGATGAGCTCATGGCAAAGGTTGTTGCTCTTCAAGAGAAGATTATCAAGGATATTGATGCAACAAACTCTAGACTTACTCTTGTTAATAACTCCCACTCTCATATGCCTCTCTTCCTCATAGTCCTTCATGTGTCTTTGTTTTTGAGTGTATAGTGTCCGGGTTACTGACTTTTGTGCTATAAAATTGATTCAAGTTTTCTTGTGACTGATTTTTGTTGTTTCCTGTTTTATGCCTATATGGTGTTGCCCTTGGCTGTGATCCTGCTTAACAATCTTACTTGTTCTGTTGGTTTACTACACTTCTTCTTTATGATGCCTAAAAGGGGAATCATCGGGTGCCTAGGCTGGTAAACAGGTCTTAATTGACAAGGAGAATAAAACATGGAAGAAATAAACAAGTCTTGATCGACAAGTGGAATGAAACTTGGAAGAACTTGTAGGCACTGGTGTATAGTTTGTCATCATCAAAAAGGGGGAAAATGTTATTTGTAGTTTTGATGATTTGATAAACCCAGAGACCTTGTAAAGGGACTTGCTCCATTGTGCAAATGTACATGCAACTGTCAGGTCTTTATCGACAAGGGCAAGGAAACATAGAAGAACGTGTAGGTACTGGTGTACAACTTGTCATCATCAAAAAAAAGGAGAAAATGTTATTTGTAGTTTTGATGATTTGACAAACCTTGATACCTAGTGAAGGGACTATCTTGTCATCATCAAAGAGGGGGAAAATGTTATTTGTAATTTTGATGATTTGACAAACCTAGAGACCTTGTGAAGGGACCTAGTCCATGGTGCGATATGTTCTCTCTACTGTCTGGAAAGAAAAGGTACAAGTGGTTAATGCACAGTCTCCAACTAATGACTTGACAAACTCAGGGACCTTATGAAAGGACCTGGTCCTTGGTGCGACATACCTCTCACTATCAAGCTGGAAAAAGTACAAAAAGTTGGTGCACAGTCTCCAACAGTGGCAAAAGCGGCAGAAGCCTTGGACAATGGCATGGTCTCGAAGGTTGTTACTATTATACATAAATATTATGTCCAATAGTTATAACCTTAGTTTTTGGATCTTGAAAATTCTCAAGAACTCTTGCAAAGGCTCACAAAAAAAGGAGTGAAGAAGTATCCTCAAGATCAACTCCAATCAGAAAGAGCTTGAAGCTTAGTTGTCTTAGGATTAATTCTTTTGTACACAAATTGTAAATATGTTCCTACATATATAAAGGAATGAAACATTAGTTTTGTGTGGAAGTCCTAAATTATTTGAGTCCAACTGATTTAGTGGGCAGCCTTGTGTGCTCAGTTGGCGACCACGTGTTGCTCAGTCGAATTCTATGTTGTCTAGTGGTGATAGATTAGTGGGCGGTGTTGTATCCGCTTAGGCTCTTCAAGTAATAGGTATATTAATAGATCCTCAGATTAATAACTTTTTCTCACATCGGTTCTAACTGGGTTGCACTTTTGCTTGAGAAGATTAGTGAAAACGGTTGAAAATCATGTGCGACAGGTCATGGTTTTACTCTCTTGAGCAAGAAAATTTCCACGTAAACTGCTTGTGTTGTGTTATTGTTATTATTTACTCTTCGTTCTTAATCTATTTGAGTCAAGGGACCTAGTCCGTCGATTGATAGTGGACGCACGTATACTATCCATACTGATCACTTAAATAAACAGAAAAAGATCGGCCAAGAAACGGAGTATTGCATGAAAATATATGTGTACTCCATTAAAAATGCTAACTGCAACTTCATAAGCTTATACTCCCCAGATATACAAAAGCAGGTTCAGATAGTGGAATTGCAGCGTCAAGAGTGAGATACACAACTCACATGAGATATTTTCCCTATCATATTAGGATAAATGCAATTTTATAATACAATTATGAAAATTCTACATCATTAAAGCACGACCTTTCACTAGTTTGCTCCAACGCAACAAAAAAGAAAAAAAAATAAAACATACGAAAGGAGATATGATAACGGAAATGAGGTGAAAGGCAACATGAGCAAACTTTTTAAATCTATCATATCCATTCTTTAGGGTTGATACAAGCATCCAAGAGTTTCCATTCTTCAGTACCTTCCTCTGGTTGCTGCATTAAGCAACAACAATTAGTTGATATCCAGTGATGTTTTCTTGTTCTCCTCCTATCTAAGAATACTACCAATAAATTACATAGCAGAGTAAAGCTTACATGTTCATACTCCCATCATGCCGTTAATGGAAGAGATACAAGAATGCTCTCAATCCTACCTCCGGTCTTGAGACAAAATGTAGTTCACGGTCATAAACCTGCACTTACAAAGCAAAGAAAAGGGTTTAAACAATAATCTTTGTAGATGGGCAAAGGAACTAAGGGAACAAAGTATTCCACCAATTTGAATTCCACATAGCGGCCTCGCCGTAGTTGTTGCCATGCTTTGTGTCCGTCTGTGAAAGGCGTATTCTTCCTCTTCTCTATGTTAAGTATAGATGCTGGAATTACGAAATTTGAACACTCTACAATTCCAAAACAGACACATCAAGGAGGTAATTTTATCCATTGAAGCAAGTAAAGAAGTTCTCACCGCTTGAATAAACTTTCATGCAGAATTAATTATTTCAGGAAAAATGAAAAATCCAATATAATATAGTCTAGAAATACAGTTTCCAGCACATCAACTACTCTTTTTGCAGCACTTAGAGGCTAGAAATATGCTGTCGCCTGTCGAACTAACAAACATCATTTTGCCTTTTGTTCATAAAAGTAAGCTTGTCTATGACAAGTTGACTATTTCCTCCATTAAAAAATATTATTTATAAGCAGGTGGTCTTTCACATGATTTACTTGTTGAAAAGGAAAGAAGCATTTCTTGATCATAGTTGTTCAAGTCATCAAAAAATATTCCTCCAAGACCTCAATTCTCACCACGATGCTGCAATATGATGAGTTCAATGAAAAGCTATTCGTACTCCATACTTTTAATTTAACAATTAAAAGAACAAACCACCATAAAAAAAGATATTACTTCAACTCAACAATTATAAGAAAAGGCACGACAAAACAATAGCAAGGTCATTATAAACTTCCAACAATTTCGAAATTCAGAAAAGTTGGATGAGCTTTCAATTTAAGATACTGCATAATGATGCTGGTCCTGAACAGAAATATGCCAGTAGAGAATAAAGGGAAGGTGTGTGCTATTGATTGGTTATTGGCTAACCAATTGCATAAGAGGATCAACATGTTACTTATCTGAATGTATCTAAATGTTTATGAAGGCCATTGAAATCCTTTTATGTAAATTTCTGGGGCTATACCCAAGGGTATTGAATAGTAATATGCCACTATCTATCTTCTAAAGTAAGTAGAGATAATTAAATTTGCATATCAATATCTCATCATTTGTGGTCTTTGCCTTAATAGTTTTCATCACAAAAGGGTGCCTCGTTTACTGTAGGAATAAACATGTTCCAAAGCAAACAACTTGAACAGTTAAGAAATGAAGTTGTCTGACCTTAATATTGAAATAGTCATCATACCATTTCTTAAATCGAGGGTAGAAACTAGCATCAAGTGTGTCACAAGCAGTTTTTTGCACCTACAAAATAGCTAATCTGCTTCATATAATGCAAACAGAAAATTGCAATCAAACATCAGATAAATGTCTTGTCTTCACTGCATTTTCTCATGGTATAATTATCTTATTGACATGCAGAAATTGTAAACTACACATAATGATATTTCAAATGAGAAAATACAGTGTGTGAGTGCATTTATACCGTATGGAAGTGCTTCACATCCTCCTCGAAAAGGTAAGAAGGTGTAAGATTAGTACCACCACCAAACCACCATTGCCTTGGTGCTACTTGTGTATCTGCATTTATATTATTCATAAGTAACTTTAAACATCGTATTATCTCTCCTCTATAGTGTGTGGATGTCAATATCATACATGAAATTATAAAAGGTGTATATACACAATCTTAATGACTTATAATAGATCAAAGAAAAGGTATTTATAGAATGTATATTTACTCAAAATGCTAGGTGAACAGAGTCATCCTATGGATGGTGAGCGGTGGCAGATACCTCGTGAAATTAGTTGAGGTGTGCAAGTTGTCCCAGAAAATACTCTTATAAAACAAAAGGTATATCTACTAGAATTAAAGTTTGACTAACGAAAAGGTTCCAATGGACTCGTTTGATGATTGTACGTACTCTATAGAATAGATTAGACTGGTTTGATGGGCATTGATCAAGGAAATACAAGGTTAACATTTGTGAAACTTGTGCGGCTTGAGGTATGTTGAATTTGTCCTCTAGAACTATTTTTTCGTAAATAATAAGGACGCTAACTAATTAAAGAGTATAATATGATATCGAAGGTAACTATGCATACGAGGAGATGATTGTATAAGTAGGAACCAGATTATGTCTGGGTTACGTTTTTAGCTAGTAGAATGTAATTTCTGTACTATCTAATAAGTGCCTCACTCCCTCTCATATAAGAGTATGTGTAATCCCTATATGCTTTATAGAGTATGGTTTGACTATCATGCCATGAGACTTATTATAATAGAGTTCTTAGCATATTGTACTTATATGTTGCAACAGATAATATATATGATTGCATTATAGTGCATATTTATGTTCAGGGTGAAGATTTTGATGTGTTAATTTACCAAACCGTAACAGAGTTAAATGCCTCGATGGCTTAATTGACCATTCCAAAGGTGAGTTAAATGTTGGGGTTTATTTGCCCTAAATTTCTTATCATAAATAGGTTTTCCTTTTAGGAAAAGTTTTTGTTTTGACTAATCCTTTTTCTTGTAGGAAAAGCTTTAGGACTCTATAAATAGAGGCATATTCCTTCTAACTTAATCAGCATTCACAATGTAGTCTTAAAGACTTTGAGAGTTTTGGTTAGGGGGAGAATTTGTGGGTCACAAGCTTGATACGTTATCACTTGTGTGAACCTCCCATTTGTTCCGAGTGAATTGGTTGAGGTTGTTTCTCTCTGTAATTTGTACTCTCATATTTATAGTGGATTATTCATCTCCTTTGTGGACGTAGGTCGATCGACCAAACCACGTTAAATTTTTGTGTCTTTTGATATATTTCTCGTTGTCTTCTTACTCGTGGTCTTTCTAGGTTTGCTTTGCTAGCTTCCGCATTTACACTTGCTTATTTCCGGTCCTAACATTAATACTCTGACGTCTTAACTAGCAATCCTAGCACAAAGTAAGCGGGCTCAGCCCGTTCAGGGAGTGTCTAGGTTGATATTAAGGTCGTAAAGATCCATAGAGCTAGTAAAGATCTTTAGATAGATGAAGATTAGCATAGCTTGCGTCTAAAAAAACAAGTGGGTAGGAACTAACGCTCGAAATATGGATGTGATTAAATTGTACTCATTAGAGGCGAGGAATAAGAATAAAGTAGGCATTTTAGTGGACATGGAACTTAAGGAGCAAGTGGTAGAGGTAAGGAGGGCTAATGATAGGACTATGTCTATTAACTTAGTTGTGAGAGGGCTTACGTTGAACATTATTAGCGCATACACTCCACAAGAAGCATTGGACGAGGTTCGAGGTTGTGAGAGGTATTCCGCCCAATGTTAGATGCATAGAATGATGCAGCATAAGCATTACACTTGACGGCATCCATGTTTATAGTTTTCTTGCATATTCTTAATGTTTCAGAATGTTTTGACTTACAGATTACATTTATGTGCCCTTATGTTCCAGCATATTCTCAGATGTGCTAAGTGGTAGATTTCTCATGCATAATCAATCATATGTTTTTATGATGTATGATATAAAATACAGATTATGACACTATTCTAAGAATAAAACCTCGTCTAAACCTATTGGGGGATGGTTGAAGATGCATATTCAGCATGTTTGTACTCAACCCCTCCCCGTTTTCTTTTATTATGTTTAAGCAGATATGGGGTCAGTACTAGTGAGGTGTGTGGAGGGAGCATTGAGGATCTAAAACTGCTATATCCAAAAAAGATTAAGAGGAAGAGAAGTTTAATTTGTGAAAAGCATAGAGACATAAAATTTGGGCCACACATGGTGTGATAAAAGAAAAAAAGATCGGGTTGTATATTGTACAACCTCACTTCAGTGAAAAATAATGTTTTGCAATGTTTTTAACACAACTATGTGTCCTCATTCCTCACTTTTGCAATTTTAAGAATATTATGCTGAGGCGTATTCAGTTATGCTACTGTAATACGATTTGGTTCTGTGAGGAATAAGGTAGCAAGTAGGAAAGGTGAAGAACAACCTTGGAGCTGCATTTACTTTTTAGTATCAAGTCCGGTGATGATTATCAGTGCTATTAGAGTGCAGTGATATGTATTACTACAAAGCATTCAGTGCACACCGAGGAGCACTGTCCAGTCCTATCTCCACTTTTTGAAGTAAAATGAGTCTCTTTCCACTTTCTGAATCAGCATGTTCCAGTCCTAGTTTGTGCAATTTCTGCTTTGCACCAATAAAATCTTGTTCTATATTAAACAAAGTGGAACATTAATTATGGACAAAGAATAACAATACTCAGGAGAGAAATTACCTTTTGGAGCATCAGTCTCAAAGTAACGATAATTAAAATGCAATGTTGGTGCAAATGGATTTTTTGGATGCAGCACCTGGGAAACATCACACACTAATGATTAGAATTTTCTGATAAAACTCTGAAGGGAGCACTTAATTGTCTGAAGTCAAAAAAGAAAATGGAAGTTGATCAGTTAGTATACAGATAAGGAAAGATTTAAAGAACAGAAAACCATCATTTGTATTAAGTTATTTTTTGAGCTGAATGGCTGATCGGAACTAGTTTGGAATTGAGTAATAAGCTATAGCATTTTAATGTCTGTTAAGTGAGCAGTAGAAACATAAACTCTGAACTACGTAACACATTATACTTGACAATTTTTATCACGTCAGAAAGGCATAGTAATACCATCCATCCATGATATTGATAGAATTTTATCAAATCAGAAATGTAGAAACTTACAGAGCTAATCCCAGCAGCAAAAAATGGGCCAGGGCCAGGTATGATATCTCCATGGTTAGTGGGCCTAGTAGCCCGATAAGCTTCAAGAGGCATAACACCATAAACAACAGATACATTAACACCAGCTTTGTCCCAAATAGCCCCATCTTTCAAAATCCTAGTTATTCTACCACCACCACCACCAGGCCTTGACCAAACATCTTCTTTAAACTTTGCGACTCCATCCACTTGTTCCAGAGACAAACAAACACTGTCTTGGACCTCTCTGATCATCTTCTCAAACCGACCTCTAATACAACTCGAATTTGACGTAACAGGGGATTCTATATCAGAATCTCGAACAAAAGTTTGTCGCATTTGGGATTCACGAGCTACTTCTTTTTCAATTATTGCGCAAGATGATGCTTGAACTTGAAATGAATAATTGGCTGTTGATAATTGTTTAGTTGATGAGTAGGGAATGGTGAGGGGCAAGTCAATGATAGATGAAGAGGAAGAATGGAGGGAAGGAGAAAAAGGAAATGGGGTGGAAGGAGAGGAGAGAATTGGAGTAAGGATGGTTGATTATTTTCTCTATAAAAAAAACAAGACTAGTTTATTAATGGGATTTTTTCTCTTGGGATGATTAAGGGGGATGGTGATAAAGAGGTTTTTAAAAGATTTTAAAGTGCCTGTTTGTTTAATATATATACCCACAGCTTCTACTCCTCTATTTATGACTGCCGTAATATTTGAGATCTTCAACACCAACTGCCCATTGATTTGTTAAGGAGATACAAGTCAACCCACAATGGTTATGGTTTGTTGAGAAAATTAAGCCAAAGGTGTCAAATAAGTCTCGTTTTTGTTTTGGTGATAGATTGATCAAAAGCCGGTCAAATCTTCTTTAAAATGTAATTAATTAATTATGGGATCAAATTTAATATTTTTAGAACTTTCTAATCTTTTATAAAATATAAAAAGACACACTTTTATAATTCAAACCAAATCATTTAAAAAGAAAAATCTTTTCATCTTCCCTTCTCTCTTCTCTCTTCTTTTCTTCATCTTTATCCTTAGAAATTCAGAAATCCGTCGTACTCTTCCTCTGCAGTACTACATTACTCTCTCATCTTTCTGATCTGTAATTGTGTTCGACTAAAAATGGGTAAGTTATTTTTTGAATTACATTACAATTTTCAAAGTTTTTTTCTTGGATTAATGAACAATAAAATGTTCGGTAGGTGTAAAAACTGAATAATCGACTTAATGGTGTGTATTATTTATCATTTTTGAAAGAAAATCAGCCAACTTGAAAAATCCTTATTTTGAGAAAATGTATCTGTAATGTTATCATTCAATGAAAAGTAGTTTTTTGTTGCTGTTCTTTTTTTGGCCATTTTGTTGATATGATTTTAATGTATGTTGCCACATTTTGGTGATATGTTGGTTATCTGTTGCCACATATGATTCAAATGTTGCAATAATCAGTACAAATGTGTCAACATATGATTCATCTATCACTA
Organism: Solanum corneliomulleri; assembly: GCA_027704805.1. Lineage (NCBI taxonomy): Eukaryota > Viridiplantae > Streptophyta > Magnoliopsida > Solanales > Solanaceae > Solanum > Solanum corneliomulleri. The sequence goes on along the minus strand of JAKWIY010002703.1, from coordinate 27,310 downwards.
CATAAGATGCATATGTTGCGCAACAACAGTTACATATGTGGCAATATAATGTTAATTTATCACAACAGACTATCCATTGGTTGCAACATACTGCTAATATTATTTTATAATAAATTATAAAATTGATATGTTAGTCATTTGCTGCCACATAAGATTCAAATGTTGCAATAATTTGTATAGATGTATCAACATATGATGCATCTGTTGCTACATAAGATGGATATGTTGCGCAACATCAGGTATATATGTGGCAACATAATGTTAGTTTATCGCAACAGACTATCCATCGATTGCAACATACTGCTATTTTTATTTTATAATGAATTGTAAAATCTCAATATGTTTTTAGTTACCTTGTAGATGAAATGATACAAGAATCTTCGTCCATGTCAACAACTCAATCTTCTAACATGAAATGCTTTTTTTGTCTATGCGAAGAATCTGAGCAGCAACATGATTATTTTATTAGTCGTGTTAAAAAACTCACTGATATTTTTAAGGAAATGTCTCATAAATTGATGTGCGAAGATCCAAGAAGACTTCACAGCCTTTGAAATGTATGAGGTTGAAAAACTCTATTTCTCAAACACTTTCTATGATTATTGAGAAGAAAGAAAAGGAGAAGAAGACAAATGAGGAGAAAGAGAAGGAAAAGGAGAAGAATTCAAATGATGAGAAGGATAAGAAGTCAAAGGAGGAGAAGGAGAGGAGAAGAAGGCAAATGAAGAGAAAGAGAAGGAGAAGAAGGCAAAACAGGAGACGGAGAAGAAGAAGAAGGCAAAGGAGATGGAGATGGAGAAGCAGAAGGAGAAGGAGAAGGAGAAGGAGGCAAATGAGGAGAAGGAGAAGGAGAAGGAGAAGAAGACAAAACAGGAGAAGGAGAAGAAGAAGAAGGCAAAGGAGAAGGAGAAGGAGAAGGAGAAGAAGACAAAACATGAGAAGGAGAAGAAGAAGAAGGCAAAGGAGAAGGAGAAGTATAAAGAAAAAGCGAAAGCGAAAAAGAAAGGTAAGAAAGTCAAAAAAGTTGTCAGTTGTGATGTGAAGCGACAATATCCATTTGAAGGTTTTAAAATTGATGGCGAGGGTCCAACTGAACTAATGTCATCCTTCTCGCAATGGATAAAAGAGGGTCTTTACAATCATCATGCAAAAAAGTAAGTAAAGTAACACAAGTAAAGTCGTTCAACTATTATTAGAATTTCTTCTTCTTGTCCAATATATAATGATCTATAATGATTACACAATTGAAGAGGAAACAAGGAGGATCACTACTTAGCCAATTGCTCAAAACTTGAATTAGACAAACTTGATTTAGTAGTTGCATTTCCAATGAATAAGGACTGGTTCTACGTAATGTCTCAACCCAATAGGTGCTAGAATGATGAGGTAAATTCATGCTCAATTTTACATGTACTGTTTAGTACATGAATATATACAATTAAATTGATACACTTATTTGATGCATGTGTGCAGTATGTGGATGTCATATTTTAGTATTTGCGTAAGAAGTGGAAGCAAAAGGTTCAGTCTGAATATCATTATACCACAACTAGTTGTTTTTTCAAAACATACTAGTGAATATGATGATAGAATCATTGACATAATGAAAGGGTATGCTATACCTTCTGGAATGCCTTGACACTTGACGAATGATGTTTATGTCCCTCTAAATAGTAAAGGAGAATTCCATTGTGTCTTGGCAGTCGTTGCATTGAAGGAACGATGAATAAAAGTGTATGATTTCATGTTCTTAAATAGGTCTAATAGAAAACTATCTTCCGAGATTCAAAAGATGGCTACAATGTTGCCAAAGTACCTTGAGTTGAGTGAATTTTTTTAGCAAAATGAGCGAACCAACTGGTCAGTTCTTAAATGTTACCAAGGAAAGAACAAATCTCACCCATTTGAAGTCAGTCATGTTATTGGTGTTGCCCAACAAGAAAGCAGTAGTATGTAAGTATGACAATATTATTTTGTCTTACGACTATCGAAATGTGATGTTATTATATTTTCTGATTGATGATATACCATGCAGAGATTGAGTAATGGATTACAAGTGCCATCATATGGAATTAATGATGACACCCTTCGCTTGAGATATGTTTCACTCCTATGGAATTATGGGATTGTAAAGGCTCGAAATGGTTACGTTTGTAATTATGAAGACCCAGAGATGCGTAGAACTAAAAAAAATAATCTAAGATCGATGAAAATGTTGAGTTTACAACCATTGATTAGATAGGTGGTTATGTAAATAATTTCATTGTGAATTACCTCTTTGTTGATAAGTTGTATAAAACAATTGGTGAAGTGTTAATTAAAATGTAATTTCGGTAGTAATAAACATGACAAAATTATATGTTGCAACATTTCGTATATATGTAGCAACAGATAGTATATATGTAGCAACAATTCGTATATATGTAGCAATAGATAGTATATGTGTAGCAACATATGTCCACAGTTTGAATTTGTCAAAATTAAAAAAAATAATTAAAGGCTTTATTTTCATTTTCCCTTTCTCCTCTCTCCTCTCTTCTATAAATGTAGTTTCGTATTTCACAAGATTTATTTATTTATCCTAATTTCTCTTCTATATATGTAATTTCTGTAGTAATAAACACAAAAAAATTATATGTTACAACAGTTAGTATATGTGTAGCAACATATATTATATATGTAGCAACATATGTCACAGTTTGAATTGTCAAAATGAAAAAAAAATAAAATTAAACGGTTTTAATTTTCAATTTTCCCTCTCTTCTCTCTCCTCTCTCTTCTATAAATGTCGTTTCGTATTCCACAAAATTTATTTATTTCTTCTCCTTGTTGTCTTCTCCAGCAAGGCGGTGTTGTCCTTATAATTTCTACTTTATCGTTGATATATATCTTCTCAGGTAAGGTAACATTTAATTAGGGTTTGAAATGCATGTGTTTATCTGCTTATTGCCCTTTTTTGACTTGTGGTTGTAGCTCATGTGTGTGTGGCTTTCAAATATTTTATTTTTGTGGTTGAGATACAAATATAATGGCTCCTGCCAAAAGAAAACTTGATATTCATACATCTTACCAAACAAAGATCCAGAAGAAGGCTAGGTCTAAAGATCATAGGAAGAGGAACGAAAATACAACACTTTTAGAAAAACTTGCAACTATAGCAATTTCTTCTTCTCAAGCAGAAGGAGAATTTTTTCAAAAACAATATGAACAAAGACAAGTAGTGGAGGAAGAAGATGGAAAACAAGAAGTTGAGGAACAAGGGAAAATAAATGAAGTTCAGGAAGAAGAAGGAGAAAATACAGAAGTAGTAGTTGTGGCACAACACAAAAAATAAATGAAGTCAATGAAGAAGAATAAGAACTTCATGAAGAGTTCAATGCTAGTGGTGACGATGGGATTAAAATCATCAATGCAAACACTTTTCCTGTGGATCTGCAACCTGATGCTAGTGGTGACAACATCATTAGGTCAGTCCTAGGAAGACCTTTTATCAAATTCAGGGATATCCTCAAGAGAAATCAATTGGAAGATATTTCTAGAAAAAGCTGTTTTGGTCATTTTCTTGATTTACCCATTGATCCACTTCCACGTTTTCAAATGATCATCGTGTATGCACTTTTGAAAAGAAGGTTCTTTTTTGAAAATCCCAAGAACAAGGATGAAATTCTAATTAATTATTGTGGCATGCCAGTTTTCTTTTCCATAGTTACAGGGCTAAAATGACATCCTCATGCTGAGCCCATCCCTGAATACATCGTTAAAACAGAACTACGACGAAAGAAAATAGTTAAAGAAGTAGCAGAAGCAGGACAACATTCACTGCCAACTGAGGAGCAGGACTTGATGTCCCTTGTTGTCAAAAGCTTTAAAAATTCTAACTTATTAAGTTTGTGGGAACGGGAAGATACAGAAAGGAAGCACAAGGAGTAATTGTTCTTACTTTGGTTAACACATAATATTCTTTTGCCGAAGGATCCGGGCAACAACATACTTTTAAAGTATGTCAATTTCTGTCACGATATTGAAGCTTTCAAGAACTACCCGTAGGGTCATGAGAGCTTTCATATAACTGGCAACTACATGTTGAGGCCTTTAGGAGAAAATACTAGTAATTTGTTTGGTTTTCCATGGGCTTTCATGGTAAAGCTGAATGTTTTTAATCTTTTTAAATTATATAAAATAATAATTCAACATTTGATTATTGACTGGTTTTCCTTTTTTACAGGCCTGGGCATTTGAAGCCATTCCTTATTTGACCCACCAAGTAATTGCAGTAGAAGAGAGATTATCCCGAAGGATGATGAGATGGTTGATGGCAAGAAAAAAACTACCAAAGAAGGGCATATTCCAGATCTTTTTAACCCTCCTTTTGATGCAGTAAGTATTATTAGTATATTACAAGCATATGTTGCTACATTTGTGTCACATGTTTCTACATATAATTCATTTTTCGCTACAGATGAATATTTATCGCAACATGTGTCACAAATGTTGCTACAGATGATTCATATTTAGCAACATTTGTGACACATGTCGCAACAGACAATTCATCCGTAGCAACATTTGTGGCACATGTCGCAACACATGATTTGTCTATAACAATATTTGTGTCACATGTTGCTACAGACGAGTCATGTGTTACAATAAGTGACACATGTTGCTACTATTAATTCATTTGTAGCAACATTTGTGACACATGTTTTGATAGACAATTCATCTGTAGCAACAAAAAATTATTTCTGATGACTCATTTTTACTGTTTTAGGTTGTCCATCCATGGATTTCCCCAACAGAAGAAAGATTGCAAATGTAATATCTAATAACTCTAGGGTTATTTGAAACCATTTTTGATCCTGTTGTGGATAGAGTTAAAATGGTGTTGGCTGGAGCAACAAACCATCAAAAGAGAGAGAGTTCCTAATGAAGTCAGTAATGAATTAGTTGTTTTTGATGCTGATGATGGTGTTGATGTTAATGATGATGCTGGTGTTGGTGCTGCTGCTGATTGTGTTGGTGCTGCTACTACAGGACAAAACGAAGGGGCTACCTCTTGTAGATGATGTTGTGGCTTTCTCTATGAGAAGTGTAAGAAACATGATGAAGATTCTATCATGTATCTACAAAAAATGAGTGAATCTTTCAATGAATTTAAAAACAAGAGGGTGTGAAGGTCATTGTATCAAAGAATGTGCGGCATACAATACTCCAAATGTTGCTATAGATGATTTTATGTAGCAACATTTGAGTCATATGTTGCTACAACTGATTATATGTAGCAACATTTGAGTCATATCTTTCTCCAGATGATTATATGTAGCAACATTTGTTGCATATGTTGCCACAGATGATTATATGTAGCAACATTTGAGTCATATGTTGCTACAGATGATTATATGTAGTAACATTTGAGTCACATGTTGCTACAGCTGATGAGTATATCGCAACATTCGTCCATCACGACATGTGGCATATGTTGCTACAGATGATTCGCTTGTAGTAACATTTGTTGCATATGTTGCCACTAATAATTATATGTAGCAACATGTGAATCATATGTTGCTATGAATGATTATATGTAGCAACATTTGAGTCATATATTGCTACAATAGAAGCGTATATCGCAACATTCATCCATCAGGACTACATAATCATTTGTTGTTTGATCAGGAGTGCAAAACTACGTCTATTTAATTCCACAACTATGATAATTATATTGGTTGTACACAACTACATAATAATTTTGTATCCTCTACAAAGTTCTTCTTGGTAATGCTTTAATATACAAAAAAAAAGAACATCAACATTAGCTTCCAGATGCGACAACATTTGGTCTTTTTCTTCTCCTTCATCCCCCATTTGGTACTTCTTTTGATATGACTTTCATCAACAGTGTCCAACTCCTTAATTGTGTTCGCCAATCGGTGAATAACAAACTTTGATCGTGTATCAACATCTTCACGATCCCTCAATATAAAGAAGTTGCATGAATTCTCCTATAATACAACAAAGAAATAAATTTTAATTCAAAAATAAAGATATCTGAAATCTCTAAAATATTTTAGAATTAAACATACATACACGATATCATGGACAAGACCAAAATCTGCGATCTGGATTGTCTTTTGACCATGAAGTTTGCATTGAAAGTAGATTTCCATGTTTGCAATACATTTTAACATTCAACATAGTATCATTTTCATCATCACAAATTCGATGTAGTATAGCATTTGACATCATACCATTGGAGTACCGAAATTTGGTTTAACCAAAGGCTAATCAAATATAGAACGGTGTGACTGACAGAAAATCAAATTTGATTTAAAATAAGGCGCCAAAACTGAAGCGGCAAAGATGAAAAATTTGAAAACCCTATTCTTGAAATGAAAATGAAAACGTATGGGTTGGGCCTATTTTACTTTTTGTTAAACAGAATGGGCTTTGCCTATCATTGCAGCACTTTTAAAAAAGAGTCATTTGTTATAATTATATGTTGCAACATTTTCATTATGTTTTGCGAATTTAACAACAGAAACTGCATATGTTGCTACAAATGAAAAATCAAGGAGACACTAATAGACAATTCGATCGATTTAGGAAAGAAAAAATGGAAATTTGAACCAAATTTTAGCGATTTAGAACATAAATAATCAATAATAATAAGGTATAACATTTGGAACAACAATTTAGAAGGGTGTTATATAACTATCACATGGATTTAATAGGACAATGTATGATGAACTAGTGAGATGATTGTCTTTATAAATATAATTTCTATAATCCAATGGAGAGTGTTGTTAGAGACCATAATTTGTTATTTAGACATGTTGTAGGATTATATATCGTTGTTACGTATCGAATTACGTGACAATTTAATTAAATTAAGCCTCAAAAAAGTCATTTGTTATAATTATATGTTGCAACAGTCTCTTTATATGTTGCAAATTTAACAACAGAAACTGCTTATGTTGCTACACATGAAAAATCAAGAAGACACTAATGGAAGATTCAATCAATTTAGGAAAGGAAAAATGGAAATTTGAATCAATTTTTAGTGACTTAGAATATAAATAATCAATAATAATAATAATAAGGTATAACATTTTGAACAACGATTTAGAAGGGTGTTATATAACTATCATATGGATTTACTAGTACAATGTATGATGAACTAGTGAGATGATTGTCTTTATAAATATAATTGCCATAATCCAATGGAGAGTGTTGTTAACGAACATAATTAGTTAAATAGACATGTTGTATGACTATATATTGGTGTTACATATTGAATTCCATGACAATTTAATCGAATTAAGCCTTAAAAAAGTCATTTGTTATAATTATATGTTGCAACAGTTTCGTTATATGCTGCGAATTTAACAAAAGAAACTGCATATGTTGGTACAGAGGAAAAATTAAGGAGACACTAATAGAAAATTCGATCGATTTAGGAAAGGAAAAATGGAAAATTGGACCAAATTTTAGTGATTTAGAACATAAATAATCAATAGTAATAAGGTATAACATTTGGAACAACGATTTAGAAGGTTGTTATATAACTATCACATGGATTTACTAGGACAACAAATGATGAACTAGAGAGATGATTGTCTTTATAAATATAATTTCTATAATTGTCACGACCCAAAACCGAGCCGCGACTGGCACCCACACTTAACCTACTATGTGAGCGAACCAACCAATCTAAACCCCATCATTTCAATATTAATTAACAAAATACAATGCGGAAGACTTAAACTCATTAATAAAATCAATTCAATAACTATTATTATCCCCAAAATCTGGAAGTCATCATCACAAGAACATCTATCCTCAAATTACTAAAACTAAGATTATCTAAGAAAGAAAAACAAGTAAGAGCTAGTCCATGCCGGAAGTTCAAGGCATCAAGACTTGAAGAAGAAGATCCTGTCCAAGCTAGAAGCATTAGCTCACCCTGAATTTCCGATGTAGTGAAGACTGGCTAGAATTACTGTTGAGTTGAAGACGACGACACATTTGCTGCACTCCACAAATATAAAGAAAGAACATACAAATAGGGGTCAGTACAAAACACAGGTACTGAGTAGATATCATCGGCCAACTCAAAATAGAAAACAGTATATATCAGTTAATATCATAAATCAACTATAATACTCAACATGTAGCAACAACAAGTACTATAATCATCAATAAGTACCACCAAGTTCATCCATGAGGACTCAAGCCTCATATCATACTCATTTGGGAATTAGGTTCATTAGATTGAGTATATTATCATCATCTTTCAAGATTTATTATCTTTCTTCCTCTTGTGTCGGTACGTGACACTCCGATCCCCTACTACTATGTGTCGGTACGTGACACTCTGATCCCTTACTTCTATGTGTCGGAACGTGACACTCCGATCCCCTAATTCTACGTGTCGGTTCGTGAAACCCGATCCCCTAATACTATGTGTCGGTACGTGATACTTCGATCCCCTAATTCTAGGTGTTGGTTCGTGACACCCGATCCCTTAATACTATGTGTCGGAACGTGACATTCCGATCCCCTAATTCTATATGTCGGTTCGTGACACCCGATCCCTTAATACTATGTGTCGGAACGTGACACTCCGATCCACTAATCTCATTCTATCAATCCATCAAGCCTTCTCTTATACCAAGGCATCATCAATCTCATTACTTTAGTTCATCAAGCCTTCTTTTATACCAAGGCATCATCAATCTCATTACTTTAGTTCATCAAGCCTTCTTTTATACCAAGGCATCATCATTATCAAAGTAGATTAGGGTTTCTTTCATGATTTAGGATTCAATAGATTCATCATGCTTATTTTATCACAATTTCATAATCACAATCATGCAAGCATACAATTAAGCATATAGAAGGGTTTACAATACTACCAACACATATCATTCGCTATTAAGAGTTTACTACGAATAGCATAAAACCATAACCTACCTCCACCGAAGAATTTGATCAAGCAAGCTAACCCTCAAAGCTGCGTTTTTCCTCTTTCTTGATTCGATCCTCTCTCTGTCTCTTGTTCTTTCTATTTTTCTTATTCAAACCCTCTTTCTTTTACCCTAATTAGCATATAATTAAGTATAAAAGATGGCAATAATGACCCACTAATTAACTCAAGGTTACCTCTTTTAACCCCCAAGTAATTAGACTTATTAACATTAACCCACTAACTTTATAATTAAAGCAGGAATAGTAAAAAACGTCCCTTAAAACATTTAAAGAAATCCGACCCAGACTGGGATTACGCAACCTGTGACGGCCCGTCGTGCCTGCGACGGTCCATCCTTCAGGTCGTCGCAAAGTTCAGAGACTCAATTTCCACCAAAGAGTCTGTGACGGTCCGTCACGCCTGTGACAGTCCGTCCTGCCATTCCGTCACGAAGTTCAGAGAGTCGATTTCAGCACCCAATTTTCTAATTTCTAAGTGTTATGGAACGAGACCCCCTCGATGGTCCGTCGTGCCCATGACGGTCCGTCGTGGGGTCCGTCGTATCAGCCAATTTTTCCAGAAATAAAATCTGCTGCTCAAAACGACTAAACAGGTCGTTACAATAGCTACAATGGAGAGTGTTGTTAACGACCAAATTTTTTTATCTAAACATGTTGTAGGACCATATATTGGTGTTACCTATCGAATTACATGATAATTTAGTTAAATTAAGCACTAAAAAGTCATTTATTATAATTATATGTTGCAACAATTTCGTTATATGTTGCGAATTTAACAAAAGAAACTGCATATGTTGCTACAGATGAAAAATCAAGGAGACACTAATGGACGATTCGATCGATTTAGGGAAGAAAAAATGGAAATTTGAATCAAATTTTAGTGTTTTAGAACTTAAATAATCAATAATAATAAGGTATAACATTTGGAACAATGATTTAGAAGGGTGTTATATAACTATCATATGGATTTACTAGGACAATGTATGATGAACTAGTGAGATAATTGTCTTTATAAATATAATTGCTATAATCCAATTGAGATTGTTGTTAACGACCATAATTTGTTACTTATACGTGTTGTAGGACTATATATAGGTGCTACATATCGAATTACGTGACAATTTAATTAAATTAAGCCCCAAAAAAGTCATTTGTTATAATTATATTTTGCAACAATTTCATTATATGTTGCGAATTTAACAACAGAAACTGCATATGTTGCTACAAATGAAAAATCAACGAGACAATAATAGACGATTCGATCGATTTAGAACATAAATAATCAATAATAATAAGGTATAACGATGAAAAGTGTTGTGTACGACCATAATGTGTTATATCATAATTAAAAAATAAGTACGAAACAAGTGAAGGCAACATTTCACCATATGTAATATAATATGTGGCCACATATATAATTTCAAAATAAATACAAAATAACAATAAAATCAACATCGTCTTCAAAAAAAATTAAATTAAATTATTCCCACACAACAGTATGCAGAATAAATTTAACTAGATAATCTAGTTCTAAATCACAAACACACAATTCGCAACGAATATCTTGTTCATCGTCACTTCCTCTGGGCCAACCAATCCTGCGGGCATTTTGTTGGGGTTGATGCACAGTGCAACAAACGAGTCTTACACCCAAAATATTAGGTTCTTGCACCCACATTCGATTTAAAATGCATTGCAAATGGTGCCACATCTTTTCACTATTACTGGCATGTTTTTCTTCATGTTAGCAATGTACATCAACCTTCTCTCATCGAAATATCACCTTCAAAATTTGAAATTACGGAAAGCATATACTCTGCACCACGGTGGCCACCTTCTGCTGCTTTTTTAACCATTCTCAGTGCAGTTGGATCATTTCGATTGAAAAAAATCAAACTATAAAAGAAATAACACATTAAAATTACAAAATTAATTGATGCAAGGTGAAAAAGAACTAAAAACATTAAAATTACCACACATTTTATGTATAAGTCTTCTAAGTTCTCTAATGCTATGAAAATATTCATGAATGACATGAGATGTTGATTCGTCGTCCAAGTAGATTCAGCGGGAAAACTTGACAATGTAACCTTTTGATATACAGAACGTTCGTTACCAACTCCATTGAGGAACCTAAATCATAATTTAACACCTTCTAAATTTTCTAGAGAGTAGGAAGCAACCCTTTAAATGATAAGAATTACTAGTTCAGTCGGAAGGGATTCGAAGAGGTTTAAACTAGTTGAAGCTATTTTTGAGAAAGAAGAAGAAGAGAATAAGAGAAGACAACTTTTGACTTATCTCTCCCTTCTTGTATTCTTATAAAGGCCAACAATTTTGAAATGTTGCAAGACATGACGTTTCAATAGAGTGAACTAAAGAGTCGTAATTATTAAACAAAAGGTATTCGCTAATAACATTTGTTGCATATGTTGCCACATCTAATATATCTAAAATAACTCTTCCACGTTATCATTATTTAAAAGTATATGTTGCTAAAAAAGATTATATGTAGCAACATTTGAATCATATGTTGCTACAGATGATTATATGTAGCAACATTCGTCCGTCACAACATGTGGCATATGTTGCTACACCTTATTCGTCTGTAGAAACATTTATTGCATATGTTGCCACATCTAATATATCTAAAAGCACAATCCCACGTAATCATTATTTAAAAGTATATGTTGCTACAAATGATTATATGCAGCAACATTTTAGTCATATGTTGCTACATATGATTATATGTAGCAACATTCATCCGTCACAACCTGTGGCATATGTTGCTATAGCTGATTCGTCTGTAGCAACATTTATCATATATGTTTCCACATCTAATATGTCTAAAAGCACAGTCCCACATAATCATTATCTAAAAGTATATGTTGTTACAGATGATTATATGTAGCAACATTTGAGTCAAATGTTGCTACAACTGATGCGTATATCGCAACATTCGTCTATCACAACATTCGAGTCATATGTTGCTACAGATGATTATATGTAGCAACAATTGAGTCATATGTTGCTACATATAATCATCTATGGCAACATATGTTGCCACATCTAGTATATCGCGAAGCAACATTTGACATGTGTTGACACATAATAAAGAAGAATACAAAATCACGCATTAGGGCATTTCTAAATAATGTTATATAATATATATCATCCTCAAATAGGAAAGAACATTCATTATAATTCAACAACACAATGCTTAATTGGGCTAGTAGTTTTTTTGTGGCCAAAGTCCCTAGGTACTGAACACTTATTTTTTTGTTTGAAATGATTTACCAACTCCACACCGTCTCTTATATGTGCTGCTTTCGTGTTTATTTGGATCAATATATGGAGGAGGTATTTCTCTCTGTATGATATTCAAAGGGACAATCCATGAATCTTCAGTTGTCACCAGGTGAATTTTCTGACAATATGCCATTATGTATTTTTCCACTGAATAATATGGAGAGGAGTACAAGTAAATCTGATTTCCAAAATCATCACCATGTTAGGATCAAATCGCTACCATGACATGTGGACAAGGTATTTTTGCCAAATAAAAATTTCTACAAGTACAAGCTCTTCTTTGTAGATCCACAGTAGCAACATCTCTATGACCACTGAGACTGAACTTGTAGTTAGCGATTTGATGGGCTAACAACTTGTTACCCGCGTTGACATACTTTGATATGTATTTTTCAATTGAAGGAACAAATATATTTGTGGTGTGCACTAGTTCCATACACCTCTGGTGAAATAACAATGCAAATCTCCTGTTTATTTCATCAAATAGAGCGACAATGAGAAATTCTCTTTCAACATCAAACATAGCATCACAGATTCCGTGATGTTTGACGTCATAATGTTATATCTACAGAACAACAGATAAAATCAAGCAAAACACATAAAGTAAAAATAAACTCAATTAAGATGTACCTATTTCCTGGGCAAAATGCCCTACTCCATGTGTGAAATCCAATACGTTCAAGAGCTTCAGCTCGCTTTGGTACCAAATCTCTTATTTGATTGAAATGATCATTGAACTCACATATATCGTACACCTTTGCTGCTTTATAAAAATGGGACACTACCTTTGAATTGTGAAAGTTATTTTGAATATTTTCCCCAAGGTGTCTCATGCAACAACCATAATGAGATGCAAGGTAGATTCTTGAAACAATCTTTTGAATACTTGGATGCCTATCAGAGATAATGCACAACTCATCAGTATCATCTACAAAGCTTCTTATATTTTGAAAAATATTCATATGAGGCATCACATTCCTTGTCCACGACACAAAAAGCCACTGAAAATATATGATTCTCGGCATCTTGTGCCACCGCCGATAGAAGAACTCCTCCATACTTGCTCCTTAGAAATGTACCATTGACGCTATTACTTTTCTCATTTCTTGAAAAACAATTATCTAAGCAGCATATGATACAAATAAGTACTGGAACCTCCCATTTTCATCGAGCGACAATGTCGTCTTGCTTCCTGGATTCACAACCTCAAGCATATACCGGTACGCATTAAGCACTGCGTACCCGTGCTCATGTGTTCCCCTAACATTAGACTTATCATGCTCCATGCCCTTATAAATCTTTCAATAGCTTACCTTACAACCCAATTCTATGTGGAGTTGATTTGACATGTCTCTTGTGGATGGGTCTTTACCATAGGGAAACCTATTTTCAAAGTACTTACCTATGACTTTTGCCGTGGCGTGGAGATTATGTCTTGTAAGATGCTTTGAACCACATGTATGGTACTTTTCATAGATTCTAATGGAAAACCTGTCACTACTTGTAAATTTCACAACCCTCAGCCACCAATTGCAATCCGGATATGAACATTTAAAGGATAACATATTACGGGAATTGATCACCTTTTTCAGTCTAAAATCTTTTTTCAAGCAAGCAATTTCAATGAATTTTCCAGTTCTTTCTTGTTCTTGAATATCATTCCCTTATAAAATCCTTCTTCATCATCTCTAACATTATTCGCACGTGAAGTTTGAGAAGCATATGGATTGTTGCTACCAACTATAGGTGTGGGAGGAAACTTTCTCTCAAGGTACGACCTTTCATCTTGAGCTTCACCTTCACCTTCACCTATTTAAATTTGATCATCAGGATTATTCATGTCCTCAGGAAGAAATTCATCATTAAACATATCTTGTTGGACTTGGACTACATTATGATCCTCCTCAATAGGAGTTACTTCCACGTAGACTCTTAATATTTGTGGTTTCTCCGTTCCTCCCAAATAAACACTCAAACTAGATTGATAAGTTATTATAAAAGGTAAAACCTTTTCATTATGAAAAAAATGGGAATGTAACTCAAGACAAGATCTTGCGGTTTACAATTGTATCCAGACTTTTGCACAACTAAATTAAAGAACTCATCATACAAAATGTTACTTTCGACATACATCCCTACTGAACCGCCTCCTCGTTTTTTACTATCCTCCCAACACCATATGAATCGATTTTCCTTCTCGACCCATTCACCATGACAATCAATACCTACAAATAATGACATTGTACCTGAAGAAAATAATTAAAAAAACAATTACTAATTATGAAGAATAACAATATGTAGCAACATATGACTATTCTGTGGCGATATTTGAGTCATATGTTGTTACATATACTATTCTGTTGTGAAAAATAAATCACATATTGCTACATTTTTTAGTTATATCATACGTAGCAACATATGACTATACTGTTGCGAGATGTAAGTCATATGTAGCAATATATGACTGTTCTGTTGTGAAAAATAAATCAACATGTTGATACATTTTTTTGTTATATCATATGTAGCAACATATGACTATTCTGTTCGTAGATGTAAGTTATATATTTCTACATATGATTGTTCTGTTGTGAAAAATAAATCACATATTGCTATATTTTTTAGTTCTATCATATGTAGCAATATATGACTATTCTGTTGGGAGATGTAAGTCATATGTGGTATAATATGTCTGTTCTGTTGTAAAAAATAAATCACATGTTGCTACATTTATAAGTTATATCTAGGTAGCAACATATGACTATTCTGTTGCGAGATGTAAGTCATATGTTCTACATATGACTGTTTTGTTGTGAAAAATAAATCAACATGTTGATACATTTTTTAGTTAAATCATATGTAGCAACGTATGACTATTCTATTGCAAGATTAAGTTATATGTTGCTACATATGACTGTTTGGTGTGAAAATAAATCATTTGTTGCTACATATGACTATTCTGTTGCGATATATAAGTCATATTTTGCTACATATGACAGTGCTGTTGTGAAAATAAATCACAGGTTGCTACATATGACTATAATATGTTATAATAGTCAACTGTTGCAACATATATAACAATATGTTGGAAACGTGAATGCAAATTATTGAAAAAATGTAGGTACCTAGATCAGATGATAATGAATTGATTTTAAATAACTATTAATTGTACTTACCAGAAACGATGGTGTATAACGCTTATGCAGTAATTCCAATTGAACAAAATGATATTTGGTCCACCAGTTACAGATTAGGTAAAAACCTTATTCAAGAAGAAGAAAGCACAAACACTACCAGCGAAGACTCTCAATGTATGAAAATAAGATATAAAATAAAAGGAAGATAAATAGAGGAGGAACAAAGGAAAGAAAGCAAGAAAAGATGAGAGTAGTAAAAGAAGAGGAGGACGAATACGACGGCTGGAGGCGGAGGAAAAAAGCTTTTATTTCCCCATTTGGCTTGATATTTTCCCACCAAAATTGGTTAAAATAGGTTTATAGTCAATTTACCATTTACCCCTCATTTAATCCCAACCAAAATCTGGTTAAATTAGGTATTGTAAAATTACCCTTTTACCCTTCATTTAATTCAGTGGACCAAACTGTCAACATATAAACTTGAGGGCAACTCCAAAATCCTTAATCATTAATCACATAATTGTCACCTACACCCAATACTTAAGACTTATGTCACCACCCATTTATTTTGAAACCTTAATGTCATTTTCTAAAAAGAATCCCCACTTACTCTATACTTCATGTTCTACACAAAAACCCAATTCCCTTGCTCAAGTATTTTCACCACAAGAACTTCATGAAAAAAACCTAAAACATTGCACACCAAAATTCAGGAAATAAAGCAACTACATAACAAAATCAAAATCATCATATTTTTCTCTTAACAAGAACGCCAAAATTAAGACTAAACACTAAAAATAACAACACAAAAAATCACAGAGCAAGGCACTAAAATTTATTTGAATTGTAACAAGGGTTAGGTCTAAAAAAAAGAGTGAAACAAGGAAATACCCACATTAGCTTTATCCTCCAATTAAGGTCATTTAGGTTTAAACCCAACAACATCAACAACTTCTTCCTCAACTGTTTTATCAAATTTCGGCACAGAATCGCATACCATTTCAATATTCGAGTCTGACCCAACTTCAATGTGTTGTTCAGGCGCTTTCAACTTCAATCAGATGATGGTAACACTCTTACTTCATTGAACTGCTGAAGCGTGAAATGTAACATCTTTCTTGACAATCTAATTCCCATAATTGAAAGATGAGTTCTTCAGCTCAATTTTTAGCTCGATGCGTTCTTCAGTAAAGTGAAAGAGAAAGCATCATTTTGTCTTAATATTTTTATAATTTTGTATTACTGTTTATTTTTTTGGCCAATAAAAATGGGAGGTAGAGTTAAAATTGTTGTAGGGAATATAAAATTTTGGTGAAAATTTTAAGGCCACACTTATAATGTGTTGTTTTTACATTGATAAAAATAGGACACTTAAACAGTGTGGTAATATATGTAAAAAATTGTTGCCAATTGTATCATATTGTAACAACACGTACAAAGTGTAGCTTATATCATTAAAGAGTACACTTTTCAAGTGTTGCTACTATTATCATTGCTAAAAGTTAAAATGTTTTGCTACACTTAAAAAATGTTCCCAAAAATACTTTAGGCAACACTTTACAAGCGTAGTCTAGAATTAGTGTGGCTGTAAACCTAAAATGGTGTAGTGGAGGCTTTAGCTGTACGATTTGGTCTGTTTTTCAAATCCATGTCTAATTTTTCTGAAGCATAAGAATGTGCTCCCATACCATGTAAAGCATTTATAGTTTCTCCATAATCAGACCGCAAATCCGCATCAAAGTTCATCAACACCGCGACTAATGTTTCAACCGTTATCCTCTATTCTATGGGTGCCCTTAAGTCATAATCTGTGAAAACTTCAAATGCAGATAATAATTCAATCTCTTGTGGTTGTTTCATTGATTTGCATATGTTAAATTTGACTTCCTCTAAATTGAGTCTAAACTTCAAATCACCTCTCTCAACATCAACTAAAGATCTTCCCATAGCAAAAAATGGTCTTCCCTGAATTATAGGAACTTCAAAGTCTACTTCACAATAAAAAATAAAATAATATGCTGGGAAGATAAATGTATCTACCTTTTCCAAAGCATAACAAAAGATTCCTACTAGTCTCTTGACTGACCTGTCATCCATCATCAATCTCATTGTTGTAGGTTTTGGCATTCTCAAACCCAACTTATTTTAATTGGCTAATGGCATCAATTTAATGTTAGCCCCTATATCACACAAAATTTTTGCAAACTTGATTAACCTAATGGTGCATGGGATTGAAAAATCCCTAGGATCTTTTTTTTTGAACCAGAGATCTGGTTGCAATAGCACAATGATGCACATCATTAGAAAAATCAAGACTTACAGCTCTTTTATTGGTAACCAAGTCTTTCATAAACTTGGCATCCTGGAATTTGTTATCTGCCAGCGGAATATTTTTTAAAAGTTGCTTCTGCATGGTGATGAACTTTGTAAAATTTCCATCTTCAGCTTTTTTTTTTGAGTTCATGTGGAAAAGGATGAGGAGGTCTAGGAATCTGCTGTAAAAGCAATTTTTCCTTGATCTTTTTCTCTTTTCCTCCTGCAGGAATTTCTGTGTGTTGGATTTCCTCCAAGTCATCTACAGGTGTACTTTCATCCTCCTTTGTGCCAGCTTGCTCCTTAACCTATTCATCCTTGGTATTTGTAAAATTTTAGTTAGATAACACTTTACCATTCCTGGTAGTGATTTCCATTCAGTGTCCGTCCTTTTTGGCATTTTGAATGGTATCACTTGGTAGTCAACCATTATTTCTCTAATTCACCCCTCATTTCCATAACTCATGCATCTGTTGATTCAATCTGTTGAAGCATCTTGGCAATGATGTCTTCCAGCTTAGATCAATTGGAATTACCATTCGTTCTTTCTCTGCTACCTAGGGGCCATACACACCACTACAATAATTTGTGTAACCATCTCTATTTTTCAAGTTTTCTTGCTCTTTGTTTGGTGGTCTATCATACTGACCATCTCTAGTGTAGTTCCGACCTGCATTTAAAGAATTGTACCCCTGATCTATAGAGTTATAATTCTGAAAACCTCCTTGATTTCCCAAGTAGTTATCTTCGTCATCAATTTCAATGTCTTGATCTTCACACCTGCTTTGTTGTCCCACAACATTGACTTTTTTAGGCTTGGACACAATATGCTTTGTCAACAAATCAATTTGAGTTCTCAGATGTGCCATGTCCTAGTCCCTTTATTCTTCCTCTTTCTCTGTTCAGCTGACATCTCATATGCATACCCTAGTACCCCTACTTCTGCATCTCTACTGTACCATCTAATAGTTGAATGGTCTCTGCAAATGGTTTGCTCATAAAAGAACCCCCACGGACTACATCAACCATAGGTTTAGTCACATAGTTACGAGACTTATAGAATGCTAGTTTAAGATGCCTCTTAGTAATATCACGGTTGGGGTATTTCTTAAACTTTGGTTGAACCTCCACCAAGTATCATTCATTGCTTCTCTGGTAACTGCTTATGTTTACTGATCTCATCATTCATATGCAGTCTTCTAATTTACTCCAAGTTTGAATGGAGTCATTTGGCATCTCATTCAACCAATTTGTTCTTCCCCATTAAGAGATAAGGGAAATAACCTTAGCCTCATTGCAGTTTGACTAACTCCAAGTGTTAAATAGGATTTTCATATTCCCACAAAATTCATCAGATGTTGGTTTGCATCATAACTAACTGCTCTTCTAAATATTCCTTTGAGATTTAGAAATTGTATCATTGTACTAGTAATGATGAATTTCACCCCTGTAGTGCATGTAAATCTATATCTTCAGTGGCTCCAGGTCCATCCAAATCAGCATTATTCTCTTCGTACATCATGTGAAATGGATGTTGAAATCTACATTTTTGGGCTACAGGTGGCCTATATGGAGGGATCATATCATCTCTGTTTTTCATCTACTCCTCTAGGTGGAACCAGCCCAACATTTTGAGGAATACCTGATCTCGCTTGACAAATCCCCACATTCTGTTGCACATGTCGTGCAACATCCAGTTCAACATCTAGGCCCAATTTCTGTCTCTAAGCCCTATTTCTTGAGAAGTTAGCATCTTGCATAAGTTTTCTAGAGTTACGAATCGTAAGGAAGAAATGTGGCTCGCTTACTTGTAGTAGTGTTTATGCACAAACAAATTTATCTATAATACATCAAAAACAAATACACAAGTGAAATTAGGAAATTATAAATACAAGTTAAATACAACCTAGTAAAACACTTGTTTTATCGGAAAAGTATTCGAAAGGAATTTATTTGTTTTAAAAGATATTTTCGACATTTTAGGAGTCGCCACTTAAATATTTTAAGAAAAATTAAGAAAACTTGTTTCCAAATAATTTAAACAGGAAAATCGTTTGAAAACATTTTTTTAAGGGTTCGGGATTCTTATTAGCGTCTTAGGAAGGTTTTGAAGGCACCTAAGACGCTCCGCTTAATATGGTTTCCCGGCGATTAACAATTTGACTATGTTTATTTTAATTTTTTTTTCCAAAATTTAAAGCTAGATTTCTTAAATCTATTCGAACTTGAAAATTTAAAATGTTATTGTTTTAAGATTCAATTTCAGTTTTATGTTTGATAAAATAAACACATTCGATGGGGTTAGAAGTTTTTCTAACCCTAACTAACGACATTCAAACAAAACGTAAAACAAGTAATATAGAGAGATAGAGAGAGAGAGGGAGAGAGAGATTTTTGGCTCCAAATTCGGGTTCTGTTCGTTTTAACTGAAATTCGGACCCACCTGCTTTTGGGTTTTTAACCTATTTTCTTGTTTGGGTTTTCGACCCACTTCACCTGTCCTAATCTAAACATACTAAATAAAATACAAGAAAAAAAGATTAAAAAAAAATAACAAGGGCTTATGCCCATTACAAAAAAAAAAAATACAAGAAAGTAAACATAAATAAAAAAAATCTTCCAATTTCACCTTCCTCAAGCTCCTTCAATCTTCACGGAATTCGAATTTTTTTCACGTCGGTCTCGATGGTTTGACTCGAATGAAAGACTTTTGAGCCTTTATGGCTCTTTCGAAGGCATAGAGAAAAATGGAATCCCCGAGGGCTCGAAGGGATTTCACATACAAAAAATCGTAGGAATTAGTATGCGAAACATTAAAATGAAGGAAACATATTATAAACCCAACGGAATTCAAATAAACAAACTTACTAAAAAAAACAAATTAGGCCGAGGCATACAACTCTAGTAGGTCAAATAGGCCAAACTATTAGTGACAAAGTTTGTTGATAAAGTGACACTAGGCATATATTCATGATATTCAGCAAACAACAAACTCAAGAAACGAAGAAAACAACGTTGCATACTTGTTAAATCCAGTTCCTCATGCCAAAGTAAGAACGATAATTTTTGATAATAAGAAAGAAAACAAAAAGATCATGCTCTTGTATCAGGAAGACATGGAAATAGGATAGCAACACATAAACTCTTGACAATCACAAAGAGATGACAAGAAAACACACTATTAACGTCCAAAACAAATAAAGTGATTTAAAGGCTAAGCAGATAGCAGGCATAAGAACATAAGGAAATAAGTAGGAATACTAATGATTTCTAAGGATGAAAACAACTTCACGCTACATATTTCCTGCACATCCGAACTCTAGCCATATACTCGATTAAACAACTCTAAAAGAGCAACATGACAATGCTTGAAACCTTCACGAACAACGCTAAACAGTAAAGGGGCGGCATATAATATTCCTTACAAAATCAACAAAAAAGAAACCCAAACAGACTTAGACAAGGTAAATGAGAACAAACTCGAATGAACATCATGTGAATGACCTCTAGATGAAAATTGCTGAATCCAATAGCTTAACACAACCTTTAGATCACCATACAAAACGACGATAAATGGAAGAAAAACATAGGACAAAGCAGGTTGTTAACAGAGAACTAACGCGACAAACAATCTTCATGTCAAACAACTTCAAGACTATGCTTCATCTCACAAAATAACGCTAATCATTAAAAGAAGGGCTGCAGGAAGACGCCAAAAGAAACAGAACATCAAGGCCATTATATCGACTGCGAATCCCGTAAGTTTTGACTCGATAGTGCAACTGCATCGATGAAACCTCTAAAGACGTATACGTCATACCAAAATGCTATCGAATAAGTGGCAAGTAACAGCCGACTTAGCATAGATATGAGAGGATCTTCTCAAACAGTAAAGTTACTACAAATGGAATGAGAGGAGGAAAGCAAAACATGAAGAAGCAAACGAAAACATGAATACGTGCAAATCAACACAACGATATAAAAAAACTAATTATTGCCAGAAACATACAGGACATGCCATGTATACTTAAAGTTCAATTATTTTAACATATTCATTACAGCACAAAACGCACAACCAGCCAAGATGTTTAACAGCCAAACCCAAAGCACTAAAGCAACGGAAAAACCATTCAATACTGGAGACAACGAGGAGATAATAAAAGGCAGGGGGAGATTACCTGTTCGAAAGCAGCAACTGGGAGCAGACCGAACAGCAACAGCGGCGACCTCCACCACGAACTTAGTATCACCGGAACGACAATGCGATATCTTGATTGAAACTGAAGCGAAACTCTATTTTCTGAATATCTTCCATATATAACTCTTACGGTTTTATCGATTTCTCTTCGTTATCGCTTTCTACTCTTATTTCTCTCTGTTCTTCTACAACAAACAGGAAAGAAACCAAATTATTTTCCAAAAATTCTCCTTTTATTCTTACGCAACAAACAGAAAAGCCAAATTTTTTTTTTGAAAATTTTTCCAACCCCCTTTTTGAAGAAGAATGGGGGTTTATATAGAGGAAGAAAAATTAGGGTTCTGGTGGAGAGGGCTGGCTGAGATTTTTAGGCCCATTTCGAATTAAAAAAATCAAACCCTATGCAATCGAAGAAATATGCCCTGAAGATGCCGGATTCCAAACAAGAAGGAGTTGAGGTGGAGGGACGAGATTAATCGATCGTCCTTTTCCCTCACGTGGCTCAATCTCGCCACCAAAGACAAAATTTCTAGCCCCCCTGCTGCCAGAATTGCGCGAGCGTACGAGTTGCGGAAGAAAACGACTCCAAAGAGCCCTTGTACAGTTCACGTGAGAGAGATAAAGAGAGAGAGGGAGAGAGCGTGGGAGAGACGCGGGTTTCTGGGGAATTACTTGGCGTTTTAAGGGAATTTGGACGAGGAAAAGGGAAAGAAGGAAGGGGGGTCGCGTCTGGGCTACTGGGAATCGTGGGGGAGAGGGGTCGCGTCTGGGGGAATCTTGGAAGGGGAAGAAGAAAAGGGGGATTGGGTTGGGGCGGTCAAAGGGAATTGGGCTGGGTATTAAAGTGGGGGAGATGGGCCGCTGGTTTTAATTAGAAAAGAATTGGGCCTGGGGATTAAAAGAAATGGGTTGATATTTTAGTTTAGTGGGCCGGGTAGGGAGAAAATAAAAGGAAAGGGTTGGACGGGCTGGGATGTCGGATGAGCTGCTGAAAGGGGGAATGTTTGGGCCAATAGTAACAAAGTAAAAAGCCAAATTTGGTTTTTGAAGTGTTTAAAGGGAAAATGAGTTGGATCAAGTAAAAATGATAAAATTTGGTTAAGCTTAAAATGAACGAATTTGTATTAATTAATCAACGAGCTTGTTTGTTTAGTAATTTATTTAAATTGTAAAATAGTTATTTTAAAATTATAACCATGGTTTAAACTAAGCTAGCTTAATAGAATACTTACTAAACTTAAGATATATATTTTTTTGGTTTTTGGATAATCATAGAATACACCAATTATATACATAACGAAGTAAAATATATATTATCTTAAGTTATGATAAAAGCATCCGAAGTAACATAAAATCCATGTATTATATTATTTAATTTTCGCAAAATTTACAAAATTAATTAATTTGAATTATTTGGAAAACCAACGAAGCTCAATAATTAATTTATACCGACGCGGGTCAAAAATAGGGTGTCAACAACTCCCCTAATTTTACTCGGGTTGATGCAAGCAATTCGAGGAAAATGAAATTGACCAAGCCAATTTTGACCAACCCCATTCATTTTCTAAAGGAAGGATTCGACAAAGGGTTTAGGAATTATGGCCGAACCCTTGAAACGGGTTCCCTACATATCTCAGGCTATATGAGAATTCAGGCCACTTGTAGTTCGACAAGCTTGATTTACGGCACGATTTTTAAAGAATTAAAAGCCACCTCGATACCGAATTATGAAGGGTATCGAAATGCTCGAGAATAGAATTTGAGAGAGAATGTTGGAATACAGCCGAGTTTTCAACGTTGAATCCGCCTACATATCCTTAAACCTTCGGAATCAGGCTGTGTGTAGTTCGACTCGATCGGTTGATAAGGAAATCTATTATGCTAGATAACCTTTGGTTTTGCATAACTGACAAGTTAAACGAGTATGAAAAGGAGGCTTGTAACCTCTTAGCCATGAACGTGGCACGCTTCACACCCATAAATAAGAAACTTACACGGACATAATTTCCAAAGCTCTTGGCGTATTATCACTAAGATTGGAAACTTGCTTCCGATAAATCGAAAAACATCCGGATGCGAGACCGAAATTGACAGAACTAAAGAAAGACCCGCATGCTTTGAGAGGGATGGTTCAATTATGGCGGAAGTCTCTCCTCTGCTCGCGTCCTAAGAGTTTGACATTTCTCTTTGGACTGTTTCCCAGTTCGCTGCTAAGAAAAAGTTCAACGTTGTGCTGCATCCTTTTTGATGTAGCCCGCACCTGTGGTTTTTGGAGAATTCATCCTTTTGGATGCTCTCGACAGAGACTTAGATAAAACTCGTCAGCTTAAAAATGCAATTAGGATGGGAGACAGTGTCTTTTTACCATGTCGACACCTCATTGTTCTTTTCAATATTTGACGTTGACTCGATCGGTCTGACGTCCAGCAAAAAAAGCTTATGCCTCTATACTTGATGTCACAATAAATAAATAAATGCTGATACGATATTGATATTTCTTTTGTTGTCATCTTCGATGCTCTTCTTGATATTTACTTTTATCAAAATAAAGGAATGCGGTCGAGGTCGATGGATAAGTGTTGCTCTTGGGATACACATTTCCTTTTCTTTATCCGTGTATGTCCTCTTGTGGGGCATGAATATCTTCCCGCGATACGTAATTGCTGTGAGGTATGAAATCTTCTCGCAATGCATAACTTTCAATGAGGCATGAAATCTTCTCGCGATGTGCAAATTTCAACGAGGCATGGATTATTCTCGTGATGCATAAATTTCGGCGAGGTACGAAATCTTCTCGTGATGTATAAATTTTGACGAGGCATGAAATCTTCTCGTCGCACATAATTGTTGACTCGCAATGCATGATCTTCCGCGATGCATGACTTTTCTGCGATGCATGATTTTCAACGAGGCATGAATTCTTCTCGTGATGCATAAATTCCAGCGAGGTATGAATTCTTCTCGCGATGTCTAAATTTCAGCGAGTTATGAAATCTTCTCGCGATGCATAAATTTTGACGAGGAATGAAATCTTCTCGTCGCACATATTTGTTGACTCGCAATGCATGATCTTCTGTGATGCATGACTTTTCCGCGATGCATGATTTTCAACGAGGCATGGATTCTTCTCGTGATGCATAAATTCCAGCGAGGTATGAATTCTTCTCGCGATGTCTAAATTTTAGCGAGTTATTAAATCTTCTCGCGATGCATAAATTTTGACGAGGCATGAAATCTTCTCGTCGCACATAATTGTTGACTCGCAATGCATAATTTCCCGCGATGCATGACTTTTCCGCAATGCATGATA
This sequence comes from Solanum corneliomulleri, assembly GCA_027704805.1. NCBI lineage: Eukaryota > Viridiplantae > Streptophyta > Magnoliopsida > Solanales > Solanaceae > Solanum > Solanum corneliomulleri. Next base: position 2,067 of record JAKWIY010002703.1, on the reverse strand, counting down.
TCTGCAATGCATGATTTCTGCACTATATGACTTCCGCGATGCATGATTCTTCAGTGTATGACTTCCGCGATGCATGACTTTCCGCAATGCATGATTCTCCGCGATGCATGAGTATTTATATCATCTGTGTTAATGATAACGGCAAACGACCTCCAAATAATATACCGACTTGATCGATAATAACAAATAAAATAACTATTTCTTCTGGGCTAATGCATTGTCTTGATTGACAATAATTATCTTGCCTTGATTATGTAATGCAAATAGCGTCCTTTACAGAAATCGTGAAATCTTCGTTGAGATTCCTGTTTGATCCACCATTGAATCTGGCTAGACACCTTTCGTAAATTTCATATTGTTGGAAATGGCTTGAAATAAACAAACCACATTCCCAAGGGTCCTGGCACAAACGATATGAACTGCCTCTTGCTCCTAGTAATATTACTTGTTTTGGAGATAGTTTTCTCCTCTTTGGGAGCGCTCCGTGTTCTTTCGCCGGGAGAATTTGGCCGATTTCAAAGCAAAGCTATAAACCTGCATCCACAGAAAAATTGTCAGTTTTAAAACATACTGATCTATGTCGATTCTTTCAGTTGTTTGCTCCTTGTCTTGATATCTCTGGTTGATTTTCCGATTTCCCGACTCTTGATAGATAGAGAAAAATATTTTATGCCAAAACAAATGAAACATAAAAGGGAAAAATTTCAATAGGAATAAGAAAATTTTTAAGAAATAGTATATTGAAAGAGTCACCGCCAAGTCATGTCCTATCAGGCTTAACAAGGTCTTTTGAATCTGACACTCGCTGATGAGTTTCAAAGGAAATCCGGCCTTGTAGGGAAGATTCTAACGAAATTTTGAGGCCATCCTCAAAATTTCTGTCCCAGTTTATTGTCTTGCTTATCTTTCTACTTTAGCTGAACAGATCGCGGGATTTTTGAGACCTTCTCAAAAATTCTGTCCCAATTGCAGATCTCGAAATGTCGTTAGTTTTACTTGCTGAGAAAGAAACTTCTTCTGGAGAATTTTGAGTCCCTCTCAAAAATTCTGTCCCTCTTCTATTGTAAAAGGGGGGGGGGTAGAACTTACGAGAGATATGACCGAACCCTTGTGGCGCCTACGTATCCCGTTGAGGCAGGAATCAGGTCAAACGTAGTTCCCCTTAAAGTTTAACAAGAATAAAATTTACAAAGAAACCGACCGAGGCCAACAAAGGCCGCCTAAGTATCTCCTTCTTGAGAATTCAGGTTGAATGTAGTTGAGATACAAAGAAATAATTAAAAGGGATAAATGGGGTGACCGAAGCCAACACAGGCCGCCTACGTATCTCGTTCTCGAGAATTCAGGTCAGACATAGTTCATTACAAGAGGGGTAAGAATTCGAATTGAACAAATACAATCAAATAGAACGATGACAAGCAAATGCAAAATGAAACTTCAAACATAGTATCTCTTGACCGCATCCGAGTTGATATGTTTTGGCCATACACTACCATCCATCTCTATCAAGACCAAAGCACCTCCAGACAGTACTTTACGAACCATGTAGGGACCTTGCCAGTTTGGTGCAAACTTTCCTTTGTATTCGTTTTGATGAGGAAAAATGCGCTTAAGAACCAACTGAACAAATTCAAAATTTCTCTCTCTTACTCTTTTGTGAAAAGCGCGAGTCATTCTATGTCTATACAACTGGCCATGGCATACAACAACCATTCTCTTCTCATCAATCAAATTTAGTTGATCAACCCGTTTGCTAACCCATTCAGCATTATTTAACTCAGCTTCTTGGATGATCCTCAATGATGGTATCTCGACTTCAACAGGTACGACTGCCTCTGTTCCATATACTAGCAAGTATGGAGTATCCCCAGTCGATGTTTTGACCGTCGTTCGATAACCTAGTAAAGCATATGGCAACATTTCATGCCAAACTCGCTGTTTGTCAATCATTGTCCTCAAAATCTTTTTGATGTTCTTGTTGGCGGCCTCTACAACTCCGTTCATTTGAGGGCGAAAAGCAGTTGACTTTCGATGAATAATATTAAATTGTTCACGTATCTCTTTAAT